>CAMZMU010000113.1:14565623-14681997 GCA_947311845.1 Poa pratensis
CGGCAAGTGGGTCTTCCGCCACAAGCTCAAGCCGATGGCTCTCTTGACCGCTACAAAGCCCGATGGGTGCTTCGCGGGCTTCTCTCAGGAGCACGACATCGACTTCGATGAGACCTTCAGCCCGGTTGGCAAACTGGCCACGGTCCGCGTCATCCTCTCCATCGACATCTCTCTTAAATGGGAGACTCGCCAGCTCGACGTCAAGAACGCCTTCCTCCATGGCAAGCTCGCGAGGTCGTCTACTGTCGCCAACCCACCGGATTCATCGACTCCACTCGCCCCGACCACGTCTGTCGCCTGAACCGTTCGCTATACGGTCTCAAGCAGGCCCCTCGCGCGTGGTACCAGCACTTCGCGACCTTCATCACCTCGACCGGCTTCACGTGCTCGTGCTCCGACACGTCACTGTTTGTTCTTAAGTGTGCAGAGGGTACAGCCTATCTTCTACTGTATGTCGACGACATCATCCTCACCGCCTCATCGCCACGCCTCCTCGGCAGGATCACCGCCTCCCTCAGCTCCGAGTTCGCCATGACGGACATGGGCAGCCTTCACTACTTCCTCGGCATCGCGGTCACACGCGACTCCTCTGGCATGCACCTCTCGCAAGCCAAGTACGCCGCAGAGATTCTGGACAAAGCGGCATGACAGCCCGCAAGTCCACGACGACTCCGGTTGACACATCGCCGAAGCTCGCCACCATCGTCGGTGCTCCCGTCACTGACCCTACTGAGTACCGGAGCCTCGCCGGGGCTCTCCAGTACCTCACCTTCACCCACCCCGACATCGCGTATGCCGTGCAGCAGGTGTGTCTTCACATGCACGACCCTCGCGAGCAGCACTTGGCGGCTATCAAGCGCATTCTGCGCTACGTCAAGGGCACGCTTTCTCATGGACTCCAGCTTTACTCCACCTCGCCGGACTCCATGGTAACCTACACCGACGCTGACTGGGCGGGCTGCCCCGACACTCGCCGCTCCACGTCGGGCTTCTGCGTCTACTCGGAGACAATCTCGTTTCATGGTCCTCGAAGCGGCAACACACGGTCTCACGTTCCAGCGCCGAGGCTGAGTACCGTGCAGTGGCTAACACCGTTGCCGAGGCTAGTTGGATTCGTCAACTCCTCCACGAGCTTCATCGACCATCTCCCCCGGCCACGGTTGTGTTCTGCGACAATGTTAGCGCCGTCTACATGTCCACGAACCCCGTCCAGCATCAGCGCACTAAACACATCGAGATCGATCTTCACTTCGTTCGCGATCGTGTCGCCATGGGCCAAATCGCGTGCTGCATGTTCCCTCGTCTCGCCAGTTCGCCGACATCCTGACGAAGGGATTACCATCACCGTTGTTTCTGGATTTTCAGTCTAGTCTCAATGTCCGCTCCCCTCCCGTTGTGACTGCGGGGGAGTGTTAGACAGATTGTTATCCCTTGATTCCCTAAATCATGGAGAGTCCTTATTTGTGTGATCTCCCATTTATATTTAGGATTATATTTTGTCTATATATCAATTCAATAGAAAGGCTAAGTGTGGTCAATTCTCTCACACCAAGGCCAGCAAGATGACAATGCGTGACTACAGCAGGCGGTGGGTGGTGTGCGCAGGATGAGGGTGGGGCACTCTCTGGCCATCGGGGCCGTAAGCTTGAGGCGGCGTGTGCAGCTGTGTAAGAGCATCTCCAACAGCAGCGCTACGCGCCGGCGCGCTATATTTTTTTTGCGGCGTCAGAATTACGATTTTGCGCGCGCAGCGCTGTTTTGCTTTAGCAGAAGCGCTATAGTTAGCGCGGCGCGGCTGCACAATTTTTAGCTCCAGCAGACGTGCTAAAAATTCCACCGCGAGCGCCCAGCGCAAACAACATTCACATCAAACATGCAAACATTCGTCGGAGGAGGAACTGCGCGCTGGCCGGCGGCGAGGAAGGAGCTAGAGCAAGGAGTGGCGACTGCGCGCTGTGGAGTAGACGCGGAAGCGGCGGAACCGGAGTGGCGTCGGCGGCGCTGCGGGGCAAAATCGACGCGGCGGCAACCTGCCCAGCGGTACACCGACGACGCGCAGGGGACGAGCGGCGGAAGCGCCGACGGCTGGTCTATTCGCGCGCCATGGTCGCCGGCGAAGATGGGGAAAAGATGCGGACGGATGCGCGCGCGGGTGGAGGATTCAGATCCGGCGGCGGTTGGTCAATTCGCGCGAATATCTTTTCGACCGCGCGCTGGAGCGGCCGCCCCAAATTCAGCGCAGCGAGTACCGCTTGGACCAGCGCGCTGGCCCCTTTTTACCGCGCGCGAAGTTTTAGCGCGGCTGCTGGAGACACCATTTCGGATGCGCGCGCGCCATATCAGCGGTTTCTTGGGCGCGCGGTGTTTTTAGCGCTGCTGTTGGAGATGCTCTAAGTTGGTGGCGCTGCAGTGCGAGGCGGCTCACCGGCGAGCGGTGTCGGTCGAGGGATGGGTTGCGTGTAGACCCAGCTAGGCTCGCGTAGGCGGCATGGAGCACGTGCTCCATGGAATGTTTATCTGAGTTGGTTGCTGCCTGGTTTGTAGTACAACACATACGTCGTGTGACACAAGCCCTGCCGACTAGCCGGTCCCAACGGTATATAGTATGGGCCATATAGTGGAAGAGTGAAAGTACAATGAATGCGTAAAGTAAAATTTGATTTGGGAAATAGGCTGGAATCTTTACTACTTTTATGTTTATATTTTACATTTGATGTATGTCCATCCGGCAACCATCTGTCGGATGAATCGATGAACTCTTATCAGTAGGATCTATCAATTGGATAAACTCTTATCAGTAAGATCTACGTTGCATGGGTTTGTATGGTTTTGGGGGTTTCTTTTGAAGGGGATGGTTGGAGTAGCCCGTTTTTTGGGTCGTCCGGTCGCTGTCCGTGGACACGTCTGGACGTGTCCGCGGACAGTTTGAGGGCCAAATTAGGCAAATGCGTTTGGAGATGCTCTCACCCACTATCCGATCGACTTTCTAGGGCGGACCTGGTTCGGCAGTCTTTCGCAAGAAAATCTCCACGCCCGTAGTAAGAAAATATATTAGTATTACAACAAGTCCGCGCAACATTTTTTGACAGATGTTACAAAAACAATGCAAAAAAGCATAGCATCATTTTGAAAAAATTATATAAAGCTCTGATGGGTTCACAGTACCACACAACTCCTAGCCATCCGGTTGGTTAAAAAAATCAATGTTCGGACATGGCACGCACGTGGATCTGCTCACCCATTCGCCATCGTGCCTCGACAGTCAACTGGTCACTGTTCAGCCACTCTCTGGTCGGCTATTACTATACCGTTTAGCTTGTGGCTGTCCTTTGCGTCCGTGGCCCTCAAGAAACTTCCTTTCACATCCTTTCCCACAAGCTCCGTGCATCCGTGGCCGCCAAGACATTGATCTCAAGTCTCAACGAACAAGAAGAGGAGACAAACACGAAAATGCCGTTTACAAGGGCATATGGTGCACAAACACCTATCGCCGGCGACACCTAGAGGTTGTTTGGTTTATGCCCACGGTCGCCCCGCCAAATCGAGGGCCTGCCAAAATATTGGCGAAGGAATCACCCGCCTCAGTTTGGCCAGCGCGTGGGCGCATAATCAGATGTAGCTACCAATTTTTTGGCGTGGCTCCGGTAGATGGGATCCGATCCAAATGCTAGCCTATGTCACCAGTCAACGCCAAAATTTTGGTTTGGTAGGTATGGGCAACGATCCAAACAGCCCCCTATATATGACTACAATACGCCGCTCACTCGCTCAGTCTCAAGTACTTGTGGAGAAAGGTGAAGGAGGTAGCAGGCGGCTTGTTGGAGCCGGGTAAAGGTGAAGCGGAGGAAGTCACGAGCCCAATAAAAACTGGGCTATCCATACGGTAATCCGGAAGGAAAATGATGGGAGTTCTGGAAGGGA
Organism: Poa pratensis; assembly: GCA_947311845.1. Classification (NCBI taxonomy): domain Eukaryota; kingdom Viridiplantae; phylum Streptophyta; class Magnoliopsida; order Poales; family Poaceae; genus Poa; species Poa pratensis. The sequence goes on from CAMZMU010000113.1 coordinate 14,569,545, forward strand.
AGGAGGCATGACCATGCATCTCTTTGCGACGGAGAAGAAGGTGGCACAGAGGGAGGAGAAGGGCACCACCGCTGAAACGTTTATCCTAACTGAACAAGAACCGATGCTATGCGGGCATTCCATGATCCAACTGCCTAGCACGGAAGCAAAGATGATCAGCCCCAGCCAGGGGAAAAAACCCAAGACATACAAGAGTCAGAGGAGGCCCAAAACTACCAGTCCGGAGGAAACAAAAGAGAAGCAGAGAGTGAAAAGGGTTCTTGATGTGGAGGACAAAGGGGAGGAGGGAGGGGGAAGAAAGCAAAAATCGTGGGAGTGGAGATGACGGAGGGAGTGAGCTTTGACACACAGATTTCAGCGGGATTGCCAGGTCAATCCCGCGTCACTCAATGAAAGCTATTGGTTACAACTGCCGGGGGCTTGGGAACCAGCCGGCAGTTGACGGCCTTCTGGAACTCCAGAGGGCAAAAGAGCATGATGTTCTCTTCTTGTCGGAAACAAAACTTGACAGGGGGGGATGGAGCGTTTTAAGATGCTGTTGAACATGCCGAATATGGAAGTGAAAGATTGCGAGGGCCGAAGTGGCAGTCTGGCGCTGTTCTGGAAGAGGGATGTGAAGCTCTGTGTCAGCCCGGTGAAATCCCGCTACCACATTGAAGCAGAGATCACCGGGGCAGACGGTTTCGTTTGGCGGCTCACAGGGATCTATGGGGAGCCGAAGTCGAGTGAGAAGGAGAAGACATGGAGGTTGCTGCGGATTCTTCATGGGCAGTCCAATCTGCCTTGGATGTGCTTTGGGGATTTTAATGAAATCCTGTTTGCAAGTAAGAAGCAAGGAGGGAAGGGGAAACCGCAAGTGTGCATGGACAGGTTCAGGAGTGCACTGGAGTTTTACGAGCTGGAGGACTTGGGCTTCGTTGGGGACCCATACACTTGGAGGAACAACAGCCACATGCGGATACTTTCATCAAGGAAAGGCTGGACCGTGCTGTTGCAAATCTGGCCTGGAGGCAACACTACCCAGCATACAAAGCAATCAATGATGACCCGAGACACTCGGATCATAGGCCGATCATACTGGAGTTGGAACCTGAGGGCCGAAACAAAAACAACAACAGAGTGAAGATGCAACCAAAATTCGAAGCTCAATGGCTTGAGGAGGAGGAATGTGAAGAGGTGGTGCACAATGCGTGAAACCTGGCAATCCTAAATGGGGACACAACTGTGGCTGAAGTGATTAAACGAGTGGGTGCTGAATTACATCATTGGAGCCGTGAAATTCTGGGAGATCTGAAGAATAGAATAAAAAAGGCAAAGAAAGATCTGGCCAAATGCAGGAAGGAAGACATTTCTCAAGACCAAGTCTCGAGGGAACACCTGCTGAGATATAAGTTGGAGAGGTTGCAAGACCAGAAGAATGTTTTTTGGAAGCAAAGAGCCCATGCTCACTGGCTGAAGGATGGAGACCAGAATACGAAATTCTTTCATGCCTGTGCTTCGGAGAGGAGGAAACGTGTCAATAAGATTAAAAAGCTCAAAATTGATGCTGGAGAGGTGGTGGAGGGTGATGAAAACATGTCGGCCTTCATCAAGAGCTACCACAAGAATCTGTTCACTGCTGCTGCTAGCCATTCCCAGTCGGACCTGCTTGGCAATGTTCCTCAGGTGATTACCAACGAGATGAACGAGAACCTGCGAAAAGCTTTCACTCTGTTAGAGATCAAGGAAGCTCTTAACTCGATAGGCGACCTTAAGGCCCCTGGCCCCGACGGCATGCCAGCTCACTTCTACAAGCGATTCTGGGAGCTGGTGGGAGAGAAAGTTCAGATCGAGATTCTGGGAGTCCTAAACAGGGCACTGATGCCTGCAGGCTGGAATGAAACCATCATTGTGCTCATTCCCAAGACCAGAGCTCTGGAGCGCATGAAGGATCTGTGCCCAATTAGCCTCTGTAATGTGATATACAAGATCGTGGCCAAGGTCATTGCTTCCAGGACGAAATCGGTGCTTCGGAATGCATCTCACAGAGCCAGAGTGCCTTCGTGCCGGGGCGGCTGATCACGGACAATATACTAATTGCATATGAAACTACCCATTACATGCACACCAGAAAGGGGGAAGGGATGGTATTGCTGCAGTCAAGCTGGACATGTCTAAGGCGTATGATCGTGTGGACTGGTCTTTCCTTGAAAAGATGATGCTGAGAATGGGTTTCGCTAGAGGCTGGGTCAAGTTGGTCATGTCTTGTGTCTGGACAGTCAGCTACAGGGTCAAAGTAATTGATGGGCTTACCTCTGTTATCCAACCACAGCGGGGCCTGAGGCAGGGGTGCCCTCTCTCCCCTACCTTTGTCTTCACGTTGGGGAAGGCCTCTCTGCCCTATTCCAACAAGCTGACAGCGATGGTTCGCTACAAGGTATCCAGATTTGCCCAGGTGCTCCTCGCATAAACCACATGGTTTCGCTGATGACGCCCTCATTTTCATAAAAGTGACTGAGGACAGTGCCAGGAAGCTACAACACATTTTGGCCATGTATGAGGGCACCTCTGGCCAAATTCTAAACAAGGATAAATCTGCTGTAATGTTTAGCAAAGGAACCTCCAGAGCAGCAAAAAGGATATAAATCTGCTATAATTTCAGTCCACTCTTCAAATCTCGAATGAAGCTTACAATGAGAGATACCTAGGGATGTCGGTTTACCTAGGGAGATCCAAAAGGAAAGCTTTCGAATATCTCAAGGAGAAGGTGAGGAAAGCAATCCAGGGTTGGAAGGAAAAATTTCTGTCTCGGGCTGGAAAAGAATCCTTGTGAAGGCCATAGAAACCTCAACATGGTGGCAGATCTTCTAAACCCTGTCACTGGAGGCTGGGACGAACAGCTAGTCTGGGATAATTTTCAGTTGGAGGATGCGAAGGCCATTCTGTCAATTAGTGTCTGTGAGGACATGGTTGACAACCCGGCGTGGCACTTCGATCCAAAAGGAAACTTCTCGGTAAAATCTGCATACAAGGTGGCGGTTATGCTTCGAAACAGACAGAACGGTCATGAGGCTGCTGCCTCCAAAGCAGTCTCGGCCAACAATACTGTGAAATTTGATTGGGACAGTATTTGGAAGCTAAAAGGTGACAACAAATTCAGGATGTTTGTTTGGCGTTTGGCACATAACAGCCTAGCTAACAGAATGAAGATCCATAGAGTGGGTGTGTAGATTTAGACACCAGATGTGCGATATGCAATAGACTGGACGAAGATGGGGGCCATGTGTTCTTGAAATGCAAAGGGGTGAAGGAGTGCTGGAATATCTTAAACTTGGCTGTTGTTAGAGAGTCTCTGTTGGACTGTAAAAACCCACATGAGATGCTGGAGTCTATGGAGCAGCGTGAGGATGACATTCAATTGAAATCTCTTGTGTTGATGTGGGAATGGTGGGACAACAGAAACAAAGTTAATGCTGGAGAAGCTAGGATGACGGCTGTTGAGGTGTGCCATAGGGTGGAAAGGAAGCTGATCGACTTTGCCTCCCTAAACAAACCTGAAAAGCTAGCAAAGCCACCTGAGTCTCATAGATGGAAGAAACCACCAGATGATTTTGTCAAAATCAACTTTGATGGAGCTTATGACAATGCCACAGGGAAGGGAGCCTGGGGTTACATCATCAGAGATCACCTCGGAGAATTTGCTGCTGCTGGAGCTGGCAAATCGATCCATCTTCGTGATCCTCTTCACTCTGAGACAGTTGCCTGCCTTGCAGCAGTTGATGGAGCAATCCGACTGGGTGCAAATCGAGTTATCTTTGAGTCTGACTCCTCAAATCTGGTGAAGGCGCTCAACTGCAACGAGTATGACCGATCAGAGATAGGTGTGCTGATAAAAGAAGCTAGAAGTCTTTGCACTGTTAACTTTCAGTGTTTCAAGTTTTCTTTTGATCGCACACCTATAACGCTGTAGCTCATGAGCTAGCAAAATATGGTGTGAATTCAGCTTCGGCTGATTCACTTTGGGCGGATTATGCCCCCAGTTGTGTAACTGACATTATTGCCAGCCATATTGCTGTGCAAGAAGTTTAATGGAATTTATGTTTCTCGTCAAAAAAAAGTACTTGTACCGCTCATCACTCCAGAGTCCACACTCTCTAAAACAGAGCACAGAACGGCTAACTCACCCGCCAACCCGCTTTGGCGCGCACCCGCAATCCTGGACCGTCGGTTTCAGCCATCCGACGGCCAGGATTGAGTGCGCTCTCGCTGCCCTTCTCGTCCTGTGGGCGGCCTGCCATGCCGCGGATAGGTGTACTGGCTGCGGCCGCGGCGGCTCGGCCGGGCGCTCCGAGCGCAGGGGCTCAGCGGCACGGCGTACCGCTTCCCCGCCGGGGACTTTGCGGAGAACGTCCGGCTCAGCCAGGAGGCGCAGTCCAAGCCCATGTCGCCGCCGTGCTGAAATTGACGAAATTGACGAAATTTCGAAGAGAAAATTCAAAAATTTCGGTCAGATTTTAAGTCTGGAATTTAAATTCATTTGGCAAAAATTAAAACAAGTGAGCAGAAATCGAACTCACGACCCTGCACAACGCTCCAGGTCCCTTAACCACTAGGCCGCTACAAAGTCTTTAACATATATATTGACTTTCACTTCTTATATGCGTTGCGTATTGATTTTTTCAAATTATATCGAAATTTTTGGACGAATGTTTGCTTTCTCGTCCTTCACCGAGATTCGTAAATTTCGCGAAATTCGGTCGAAATTTCGACGAAATATTTTTCCCTGGTGCTGCCACGACATCGTCTCCCGCGTGGTGCCGCACCTCGACCACACAGTCAGGGAGCACGGCGAAGTTTGCTTCACCTGGTTCGGCCCGATCCCCAGGGTCGTCGTCGCGAGGCCCGAGCTGGTTAGCCAGATCCTGTCTAACAAGTCCGGCCACTTCGAGAAGTTCATAAACAATAGTCTGGGAGACCTGCTAAGCCGTGGGATCGGGAGCCTCGACGGCGAGAAATGGGTGGCGCGCAGGAGGATCCTCAACCCTGCTTTCCATCTCGAGAAGCTCAAGGTGCGTACCTGAACAGCTGAACCGATGGATCCAATATTTTCATCCCTGAACCTGCTTTGCTAACTGAAGCTATTTTCGTACGCCCAGGGCATGCTGCCGGCTTTCTCGACGTGCTGCGCCGAGCTGGTAGGCAGATGGGAGAGCAAACTAGCTGCAGCCGGTGGAACACATGAGCTAGACGTGTGGCAGGAGTTCCCGAACCTCGCCGGAGACGTGATCTCTCGCACGGCGTTCGGCAGCAGCTTCGAGGAAGGGCGGAGGATCTTCCTTCTTCAGGTGGAGCAAGCCGAGAGAGTCATGAAGGCCTTCCAGTACATGTACATCCCGGGGTACTCTTCTTCCCCACCGAGAACACCAGGAGGATGAAGGCGATCAAGCAGGAGGTGGAGGGGCTCCTGAGAGGGATCATCGAGAAGAGGGAGCGTGCCATCGACAAGGATGGGCACAGCGGCAACGACGACCTGCTTGGCCTGATGCTGCAGTCGAACAGGGCGTCGGATTCCGGCCAGAGGATGAGCACCGAGGACGTGATCGAGGAATGCAAGCTCTTCTACTTCGCCGGGATGGAGAGCACGGCCGTGCTGCTCACGTGGACGCTCGTCATGCTCGGCATGCACCCCGAGTGGCAGGATCGCGCCAGGGAGGAGGTCCTGGCCGTCTTCGGCAGGGACGACACACCCAGCTTCGACGGCCTAAGCCGACTCAAAACGGCAAGCGAAGTTTGCCCTTAGTTAACACCTATTGGAATTGTTCCCGGCCGTATGCATCCAACAAATCTTCAAATAATCCAGGTGACGATGATACTGAACGAGGTGCTGAGACTGTACCCGCCGGCGGTCACCATGAACCGGCAAACATCGAGAGAGACGCAGCTCGGGGGGCGTCACGTACCCTGCGGGGGTAGTCCTCGAGACGCCCATAATCTTGCGTCACCACAGCCCGGAAATGTGGGGGGGCGACGTGTTCGAGTTCAGGCCGGAGAGGTTCGCGGAGGGGATCTCCAAGGCGGCCAAGGAGGCAAGGAGGGCCAGCCGGCGGCGTTCTTCCCCTTCGGCTGGGGCCCGAGGATCTGCATCGGTCAGAGCTTCACGATGCTGGAAGCCAAGATGGCGCTGAGCATGATCCTTCAGCGCTTCGAGTGGCAGCTCTCGCCTTCCTACGCGCACGCGCCCGCACCGTCCTGATGCTGCAGCCTCAGCATGGCGCGCAGATTATACTCAAGAGGCTCTGATGACTGATGGTCGGTCATCTTGTTGAGCATCGTTAATTGCTGAGACAAGTGTGGTACTGCAACTTGTAAGAGCAGAGCAGTAGCATGGGTGGGAAATAAAGAGACAAAAAGAGATCGGTGGATACTAAATTGTAGAGGCGACAAAAGCATTTCCACTAAGCAAATGTGCTAATTAAGATCGATCAATGCTTGATCACGGTTGTATACACCGCAAGAAACGTGTAGCTTGTCCCATGAAATAAAATCCTTTTTGGGTGATGCACATTTTTTAACGAGTCAAAATAACTGGCATTTTCACATTAATTAAGGGAAACCGGACAAAACCGGAACAAACACCGTCACCGACCGCCATGGCACGAGACCGCTGCGACGGCGCACACATGATACCTAACTACCAACACAAGATATGCACACGCCTACGAAACTAAGAGTCGCCGTCAGGTTGCACATCAGTGTTATCGTCATTATTCTTCATCAACTCCAATTTCACCGACTCCGACCATCTGGGAAGACCTTGCAAAAAGCGGCCTTGGTAAGCTTGCACCGGCCTATGCAAAACAAGTGACTCTTCGCACATAACACTGGCTGCTCTAACTCCGATAAGGAGCTCCGGAGAAGCGATGAGCATGACCCACGCCAACGAAGATTTTCGCGACCGGACCGCCTCACACGGGTCATTGTACGCTGCCCGCAAGAGTTCCAACTTCACAAGAGGAGATGTCCAACAAGAAAGATGAGTCATATGCGTTTCAACAAGAAGCCGACTAACAAGCTCTTGCCGCAAGGGCCGGTCCGTAGGCCGGGCAAACAGGGCGACCGTCACGGGCTTCGAGAATAGGGGCCTCAAATATTGAAATATGTTTGTAAATCTTATATTACTATCCGTGTGTCACGTATAAAAGATTATTGAAAAAACTAAATAGCAGAAAGACGAACTTAGTTTACATTAACAATTGCACACGACCGATCAATATAATGTTGCACATAAGTTTAACATGGCTGCTAATTTCCCCTATGAATACCTTACACATGCTGTATTAAATGCTTTGCTTGATATATTTCCAATGTTTATCTTTTGTTACTGAAATTGCATTGCTTACGGTAATAACCTACAAACATAGAATATTATAGGTTCTACTATTGCACATAGATGAATCGGCTTATCGGCCGATAAATCGATTTTATCGGTCCACTATTTATCGGCTAGTTTTTTTGTAAGTCCTAGATTTCAGCACTAAATCATCTAAAATATGCTATAGAAATATATTATATTGGCACTATAAATTCCAAAATACGATATACATATATATTATATTCAATAATATTATTTTTAAAGATGAATATCATTAATCCTAGATTCCGGCGCTAGAAAATAGATATATCGGCCGATATATCGACATATCGGGTGATAAATCGCTTGTCAGAGCGATAAATCGGCCCAAGCTCGGCCGATATGCCTTTATCCTATCGGTCAACCCCGATATATGATAAATCGGCCGATAAATCGGCTTACCGAGCGATATTTTGAACACTGCAATTTATTATGTTAGTTTTTCAAATAAAAAATGTATACATATTATCAACTTATTAATAGAACTGCCGTGACTTGTAAGACACATTTGACTAAGTAAAAAAAGATCATGTCAGTTGTTCAATTTATATTCCAGAAGTTTCTACATATGTTCTTACATAACCATATACTGCACATCTCTCTTAGGATATTTGCTAGGTTAGGTTGTATGGATTGAAATCTCCAACAAATCAAAATATTTAACAATAAAGAACATCCACACATTAATATGTATACGCTATATAATTCATCAACTATAAGAATATCAAGGAGCCATGTGTTTTTCCTTTTGTTTATTTTCACATTTCAGATGAATTGATATCTTTCTAAGAACAATAACTCACAAAGGTTTGTTTTCATCACTCAGATATATTTTCATTGGTATACATTTTAACTATATAAAGAAATTAATAAAAAAATATTGTATAGTTAACCATGCTAAATAACAATATAACATAAATTTGTTAAAACCATAATACGGTGAAAAATCTAAGAAAGCATAGAATTTCAGTGTAATTATATTTATTTAACTCGCCCGGGTCCAAAAGTTAATTGCCACGCAAGTCAGCACACGGAACCCACTCATCGCCAACTGGGCACCTACCAATCGCGATATCATGCACGTGCAGCTCCAGGAAATAGTGAAAAGATCGATGAACTTCAAGGCGACGTCCTACAAAGAGAGAAAGTCTTGGGATTGTCGCTGCCTCCATAAATAATGTATTTTAGTATGGCGTTGGTTACGATAGAACTTCAATTTTACATGTATATGCTTCAATTTATTTATTGCTCAACGTGATAGAAACAGTAACATTTCAAATGCATAATTCTAAACATTTCGGTTCAAATGTGAACAAATTATTCCATTTAAATGCATGACCAAAACATAGAACATGTCAAATCTAACATAGAGCAAGTTCATGAATCAAAAGATAGAGAGCCTCAAAGATCATCACGCAACACCGAATCACTGATGCTGCGATCGCCGTCGTCACGAATGCACCGCCCACACAATGGGAATTTATTTTCAAATTTAATTCAAAGTAAATCATATGAAAAGTTAGTATGGTTTCTAATTTATGAATCAAACAAGTTACATATGAAAAATTCATAAATAATCGAATTCTCCAAAATTCCTATATAACTCCTTTGAACCAACGAGACTCCAAGTGCCTACACGCCTACCGCAAACCGCCATGGCCCGTGCAACATCTACCTCCGTTGCTTTCGCTCGGGGGGTGTGGAGGTTCGCCATGAGAAAAAAAAACATCCGTTTTGTATCTATACACATTCTTCTCTTGTTGTTATAATTCCCGTGAGACTGCATATAATAGTATTTTTTGTGCTATTCATGCATTTTGGAAATCCTGATAAACAAAAAACCCCTTGTTTTTTTAGGGGAACCCCCTTGGTTGGTAACAGCGCGGAAATTGGAGGTACCAGCAGCGTACGTCATGCCTCAAAACCGGGTGGTAATATGCAACCCTAAATCATGTTCACGAAGTTTAGACAATGTCCCAATACATCCCCTTGAATCCTATTGATTAAAAAATACCATAATTTGGATAAAACAACGTTTGAATCACAGGAAAAACAATGAAGTTGTAGCAAGAAGTATGATTGGATTGTATTTACCTCAAAATGAGAGTGCAAAGGATTCTTTAGGATTTTCCTAAGGATTCTAATCATGCTAAGAAACTAATCTACATGACTCCTTGGATCAAAGGAATTTTGGTGGACAATATTTCTTAGGATTTTTTTCTATGTTACATTTTTTGTTTACAGTATTAGATAACAAAATATTTCTTTCTATGTTCTGCTTTTTTGCAATTACAAAGTAATTTGTCCATTTAGTCGAACCAAGGGAAGAAACTCCTTAGTTTAATGAAAACTATATATGATTTGCACACAATTCTTCATAAACATTCTTGTGTTTTTTAGGCAACCAAACAACATCTTGTACATATTCGTGTGTTTTAATTCATGTGTGGTTCAAAATGTCATGACATCATATATTAATGCATTTTGGTCTTATGATATTACTCTGTGTTAAAAGAGCCCTTAGAACCTCTTTGGTTCAAGGAGTTGCATATTTGCAGAATTCAATTTCTTATGAATTTTTCCTATGTAACTTCTCTGGTTCGTAGAATTAGAAACCATAAGAAATTTTATATGATTTACTTTGAATGAAATTTGAAATGAATTTTCCATTGAGTCGAACATAAGGACGAAATTCTTTGTTTCAACAATAATATGCCATATACACATTCCTTTAGAAAATTATCTGCTTTTCAAGAGACGCAACCAAATGACATATATACACATTATTGTCTTGTTATAATTCATGTGAGACTGCACATATATTAGTACATTTTATTTGGAAATCCTGATAAATAAAAAGCCCCTTGGTCGGACATGGTGGATTGACTCGTAGGTTTAGATGCACTTGTTGTAAAACATATACTTCCTCTGGCCCAAAATAAGGCTCCGTTTGGCATCAAAATATTTTTAAAGTATACAGAGAATACTTTGGTTTTTGAAAATACTAAAGTATTGAATACTTTAAGGTGTTTGGATCCAATAAAAAATGTGATTTTAAAGTTGAAGTATTGTCTAAAACTGTAGTTTTTTTGAAATATTGGAGAAAGATGTCTGACCCTCTTTTTTCGAAAATGAGAAAGGAGATAAAGCTGAAGTTTTGCTTTGCCAGGCGTTGGAATACTTTGGTTTGGAAATACTTCAGTTTAGAAAATACTGTGCTAAGTGTTTTAGATTTGTCCAAATATGAAATGTATCTAGACATGAAACGTATCTTGATACATCCATATCTAGACAAAAAAAAAACACTTATTTTGGGACGGAGGGAGTATATTTTAAATGCATTTTAATATGTCAGAAAAATCCAAACAAAAAATTTAGGTATACATCCGAATATTTTGGAGCATCGGAATGTGTGACCCTGCGGGCCGGGGCCTACCAACACAACGACAATTGGACCAGCGGTGCCACACAGGCCTTACCTAGACCGTCCATCTCTCCACCACCCGAATCTCCACCGTCGGCCCAAGCCCACACGGCCATCATAAGTACCCCACCACCGCCGCCGGTACCTCTCCCTCCCCGTTCCCGTCCCCGTCTCGTCGCCGGGCTAGGGTTCTTGCGACGCCGACGCCGCCGCCGCCGCCCCCTTCGCCGCCGCTCGCCTCGCGGGGTAAGTAGACAATGCCACCTCAGCCTCTCTTCCGCGCGATTCTCCGTTCGCTTCCTCCGCCGCTCGGTTCGTGCGTAATCTACCCATGGTGTTCGGGTTTCCGCCCGCGCTTGCTTCTCCGGTTCCACGCGGTGTTCTCCGTTCCGCACGGGCGCGACGGGAGGGCGGGAATTCGCGTGTCTTGGCTTGATTTTGTTCGTGGGCTGCGCGTTTTCCGGCTGCAGTTTTTGGGGTTCGCCGTGATCATGCATGGTAGAGACGACGAAAGATTGTTCTTCGTCAGGAATTTTTAGAGGCGGGCCCTTCGTCCTTTGCGTACGGTGGATTTTTGGTAGATTTGGGAAAGATTCACGCTAGGGTTTAGGGTATTACGGGTTCGTGCTATTTGATTGGTGGTGCTCTGAATGATCATCTCAAACGAGAATTTCAACAATTCTCTTCGTGGTATGCGAGAGAAGTTCGTCATATGAGTTGCTATACTGTTGAGAAGCGTGCTGTGATTTTCAGTAGGAATTATTTTGTGCTATCCGCTAATTTATAGGGCCCTTTCATCTGTAGACTATTTGATGCAATTCCACTGTCGCCTGTACAGAAATTTCATACAAGTGTCTTCTTTTCGGATTAGATAGACTAATATATATAGAGAGATAATGATAACACAGCAGGTAATGAAATGTTAGGTGCATTTGCATCCATACACATGTATCTGTCAATCTGTTACACAATTTTCTTGGTGCATGTTTTGATGCATTTCTTTCTGAAGAGATGCACCCAATCTTCCTTTTGTTCTGTCTGAGAATTTTTCACATGTAATACTGTTGCAAAGCATGAAGGTGCATTTTTGTAATAGAATTATTCTCGTTTGACTAGTGTATTCGGCCCCTCCTGATATACAGGGAACAGTTCATTTCGATGCGAATCCACTGTTGCTTTCATGCAAATCTATAACGCATTCCTGTACTTGAGTAATGTTTGTGTTATCTAGCATGTTCTGTTACCCTCCGGAAATAGTTTATTTCGATGTTATTCCCCGCCGTTTGTATGGAAATTTATAGAAGTGTCTTATCTGTTGATCACTGAATATATTGACAAAGGTGCATTTGCATGCTTACATATGTTTATGTTATATACAATGCTGTGTATGTGCTGATTCCCTCAATTTTGTCTTACAGTCCAAGATGAGTCGGTATGATGACCGCTACGATGACCGCTATGATCGTTATGGCAACCGTTACGATTGCTATGCTGATCGTTACGATCGGTATGATCGTCATGGTGGTAACACCAAATTGTATGTGGGCCATCTTTCTAAGCACACCCGGACCCTTGATGTTGAGCACCTTTTCGGCAGATATGGGAGGTGAGAAACTTGGATATGAATTCATGCCTTTGTGCACCACTTGATTTAACAAGTTTTCTTGTGGGATCTGGAAAACATATACTTGCTGAACCTAGCTTGCTTTAATTTGTACAGCCTAGAGTCTAGATTGCTACTACTGATAACTGAATATCAAAATCAGTTCTATAAATAGGCTCTGCTAGGTTACCATTTGGAAGAGGTGTAACATAGCTACATCAGCACTTCACAGTGTGATCATTTCTGGTCTATCCAACATGGCTTTACTTCCTTATAATATCATTTTTAACGATAAGGGAGTTTTGTGGATGAAGGTGCATTGGCACCAAGGCCAGTTTCAGTCTGATTGTTGCTGCCATTGGAGATCTGAGCCAATTACTAGGGTCTAAATGCATTTAAACTTGGTTCAAAGTCTGAAACAGTAAACAAGTTAGTACGTGTCACCAAAATCTATTGTACGGCAACTGGCCTCGGTGCAGCGGCTGCGGCTCCTATATTCAGTGAAATGTTACCATTGTTTTACTGATTATCGACTTACCTGTGGGTAGAGACTAGCAATTTGAAATGTCCAGTTGCAAGCTTCTATGATTTATTTCTCATGTTCCCTCTAAAAAGCTTTTTCGCGAAGGTTGTGTCATGAATGCATATTATCATGTCATGATGTCAAGCTTGTAAGGTGTTGCCAATCTGCCATCACATGTCGACAAACCATTAGAGTTTTGACTTGGATAATCTTGTTGAAGGTATTGAGGGGATGTTACCCAACCTCGGTGTCCATGGTGGGAGGGGATGCTAATGGTGGAAATTGGTGTCTATTGCTCAAGTTCACAGATGATTTTGGCGTTTTTTTTTTGAAAAAAAAATCTGTTGTCTATTTTACGAGTTGATGTTTAGTTTGACTGACAAATGGTGACTGGTGATGCATTGGTGTTACTGACATGTTTCTGTCAAACCATTTCCAGAGTGCGATATGTGGACCTGAAGTATGATTATGGCTTTGTTGTAAGTATTAACATCTTACACCTCGCGCTTCCATGTTCTTTCCCTGGAAAGTCAGGCTAATTGTCTACATTATATTTTTCATATCGAGCCCACCCCTAATTGTTCTTTTTGCTGGATCATGTTGCAGGAGTTTAGCGATCCCCGGGATGCAGATGATGCAAGATATGAGCTTGATGGCCGAGAGGTTGATGGGAGCCGCATCATTGTTGAGTTTGCAAAAGGGGTAAGCTCGTGCTGTAACATTCGCCCAAATGCTATGTACATATTTTGCCACTACAGTACAATAGATTCTTTTACAGGCTAGGATGTCCTACTGCCTGGTTGGTTGCACCTTTGCTGTATTTTTCAGTGTTGCTGTCTTCCAACTTCAGTTGATAAGCTTGTGTTGATTTTCTAGACCCCGCGTGGTCCAGGAGGTTCCCGTGATTACACGGGCAGAGGACCCCCTCCTGGCTCTGGCCGATGCTTTAACTGTGGAATTGATGGGCACTGGGCTCGTGACTGTAATGCTGGCGACTGGAAGAATAAGTGCTATCGCTGTGGAGAAAAGGGTCATATAGAAAGAGACTGCAAGAACAGTCCTAAGAATCTCACGTGAGTCCTTGCATTCTTTAGTGAGCTCCCTTGTGATGTGACCTTTTGTTAGTGCACTTTTGATTTGTAGTTTCTGCAAATACAGGCGTGGAAGAAGCTACTCACGTTCCCCATCACCTCGTCGTGAAAGGAGCCGAAGCAGGAGTTACAGCAGGAGCCATAAGAGTTACAGGTATGAAACATGAGCACTGTCTCATTGATTTGAACTTTGATGCCAGGATGACTTTTTGGTGTTTATGCAACTGTCCAATTCTTAATTACACGTGTTGTGTCAAGGCGAATATTTCTCTTGTACTAATACATATGTTAGCATTGGCATTGGACGCATGAAATACTATTATGAGAATTTTCCCACTAAGATTTGGTCAACTGCAATAGGTTTACCTTTCAGCCAATTAGTCTCAAGTCCGGTAGTCTGGTATTCATGCCTGCTACTGCTTTATGTTGCTATGTGGCTACTGAATGTGTACTGACCAACTTTATGCTTATGCTCTGCTGGAAGTCAATTCATTTGTTGGTGATAAGTTCCATAATATGATGGATGCTACTGAAATATGCATAAAAGTTAATTGACAGCTGCAGTAGAATTGTTACAAGAGTGCTCTCAGTTTTTCCCATTCTCCCCTGTTGAGTTGATTTTCTAATATTATTATTGATCATCAACTTTGTATTTTCTTACCAACAGTGGATCGCCTTCTCCAAGAAGGAATGGACGTGGTGCTGGCCGCGAGGAGATGCCTTCTCCACGGAAGGATGGCGGTGGTGTTGGTCATGAGAAAAGCGACCAAGAAGCTCCAGTTACAGCCCTAGGAGGAGCGCTTCACCTTCTGGTTACAACCGCAGCCCAGCACCAAATGGCAAGAGCCACCCACAAAGGGAGCAGGCTGAAGGCAACGGTTCATATCACAGTCCAAGAGGAAACAGCAAGAGTCCGGCCCATGACAGCCGCCCAGCCACCAACGGCCGGAGCCCCAGCCCCTAGGTATGATGGCAAACGCCGCACTCCATCCTGATCCTGAACTTGTTGGTGCGTCTCATGGCAAACGTCGCACTCCATCCTGAACTTGAAATCTTGTTGCCGCGTCTCATGGCAAACACCGCAGTCCACACTGCACCCTGAACCTGAAATCTTGTTGCTGTGTCTCATGGAGCAAACTCTCCTGAATGTTAGTCGACAATGTTGGGCATGAAGTTCATGTGTGCGGAATTTCGATGCGTGTTCTGCTTTGCATATCTTTTACGTGTGTTATGCTGGCATATCTTTTATGATCGTGTTTCATTCTGTTTGTTCAGTTCAGAGGATGCTAGAAGGACTAGTTGCATTTGAAGAACAAACAGGCACCATCCTCAATGCTTGATTGTTCTTCCAGGAATGAACAATTTCCTGTGAAATTCATGGCAGCTACTCGTATTTTACAGTGGAATTCATGTTTCAAGCAGCTCAGTTAACAACTGAATATGACACACAAAAGAAAAGGAACGAACTTCTAACAGATCATCAATTCGTCCAAAGAAGGCCTGAATGCATTTCAGAACTTGCGCAGTTATGCATCAGGAAGAGACAATACACGGTATGGACAAGCGACAAGTTTTTTCTTCTCGAGAAAACGCTCTTTTCTCTAGCTCAATATATGCTTTTATCAACTTCCTCAGCTGTCAAAAACAAGAAAAAAAAAAGTTCCAGTTCACCTCCCTTCAGTGTTGATCAGCTGCGAGAAGGCATCGTTGGTCGACATCTGGGACTGGGAGTAATCGATGTTCACGCGGCTCTCATCCGCGGCACCAATCTCCAGGGCGCCTACCCTCCTGGCGTCCGAAGGGAGCTGAGAGATCTGGTTCATGCTGTCGACGTTGGACATGTCAGGGCCGGCCTCCTGCAGCTGAAGCACAAAGTCCAGGTTCCACAGGACGTCCCCCATGGTAGGGCGGTCCACGCCATACTCGGCGAGGCATTTCTCGACCGTCTCACCATATTTCCTCAACGACTCGGGCCTGATCGTCCCAGTGATCCGCTGGTCGACGATCTCACCAAGCTCTCCCCTCATCTGCCACTTGATAGCCCATTCTGCGAGGTTGATCATGTCCCTTGGAAGCGTCGGGTCGATGACCGGCCTCGCGCAGATCACCTCCAGCAAGACCACGCCGAAGGAGTACACGTCCGATTTGTCGGTCAGCTTCTGCCTCCGGTAGTACTCGGGGTCGAGGTACCCAAAACTCCCTTTCACCGCTGTGCTAACATGCGTCTGATCCAGTTCAGGCCCCATCTTCGAAAGACCGAAATCAGAGACCTTGGCCATGAGGTTTTCGTCAAGGAGGATGTTTGCCGACTTGACGTCGCGATGGATAATCGACTTTGCGAAACCGGTGTGCAGGTAGTGGAGCCCCGTGCAGCCCTATGCAGATTTCCACCCTTTTCTTCCAGCTGAGAGGAGGCATGTCACTGCCATACAGGTGACTCTTCAGGGTGCCTTTCTCCATGTACTCATACACCAAGATCATCTCATTCTGCTCATCGCAGTATCCGATGAGCGACACAGGTGACGGTGTCGCAGCCCCGATAGCAGCTCGATCTCTGTTTGGAATTCTTTGATCCCTTGGTGAGACTTGTGGTTGCCCCGCTTTACTGCGACTTTGGTGCTATCCTGCAGAACTGCCTTGTATACCTTCCCAAAGCCTCCAACTCCGATGACCATCTGCTCATCAAAGCTATTTGTCGCCGCTTGCAGCATGGCGAAAGGAATTCGGTAGCTTGCATCACTGTTGGTCCCAGATGTAAGAGTGGTGCGGCTCGTTGTTTGGGTACCTGTGCTAAGGAAGCTAGACCATTGAGAGGAGTGGTGACCAAATACTTGAAGGTCGACTTGTCGGTGCCTGCCGCGGCTTCTTCATCTTCTTTCTTCTAAGGACAAAGCAGATGACAGCGGCAACGATAACAGCACCAATACATCCGAGAACGGTGCCCAATATAATAGGCCATTTCCTCTTTGGCGGCCGTGGCGGCAGAACTGCAACAGTTCCAGTACTGATGTTCATCTTCATGATCTCCAGGCCATTCAAGATGGCATCTGGCGCCACATTACGCAAGCTGGAAGGCCCAATGCTGACACTTAGCTTGCCAGAAGGATCACTTGATTTCAAGACAAAATCCATGTAGTATGGCACAGCCAAGGCACCAAAACCTTTATCTGAGAGATCAAGATCTTGTGTCGCTGACCACCCATCCACATAGATATCAAAGTAGAGGGAATACGTTGCCTTGCTCACTATGTCACAGAAATGGAACCGGATGAGATAGCTTGAATGCTCGTCGATGTTGAATTGCCATGTCATGTTGGATGCTAAGCTGGTATTATTCTGCGCGACCAACTCCCTTGCAGTGTTGTACACACTGTCCGGTGCATCCTCCTCAGTGGCTGTACCTTTCTGGTAATTAAGTTCCCTTGGTAAGTAACCAGCTGAGTGACAGTGGAGTTGAGGAAGAAGTCCTGGTCAGTATCCCATGAACGCCAGAGAGTGTCATTGTCAGCGGTCACCATCCTTCCACCCACATTAATCCTGTAAGAAGTCTGAAATGGATGTGCGCGAGGCCGAGATACTGTCCTGAAGGGTTCACGATTGTGCCGAATCACGTATCAGATCATCAGGAACCGATATAACTTCAATCGCATTGATGAAAGATGTGCTGTTCCCCAATGGCACAAATGTGAGAATCAGCATATCTTGGGTAATATCCAGCGAATACTCCCTGACCATCGGCGAGGAGTCGCCAGTGCCCTGGAAGTCGCTCGGCGGAGTGAAGTTGTCAAGGAGCACGGTATCCTGCGTTGACACTTTGAACTTGGCAGCAGCGAGATCATAGCTCTGGTATCTGAAGCTGAAGAAGTGCAGCCGGACAAAATGCCGGCCGCGGCTCTTCATCTTGAAGGAGTAGGACGACTTCACGATGAATACCCTTGCAGTCTGGTACAGCGTGGCACCGTCGGAACCCGGGTCCCAGCCGCTTGCGGCGATGCTCTGATCCGATGTCAGTATAGCCGGCCCGGAAGTGTCGGCCACGAAGACCCTCTGGCCAACAGTGGCATCGCCCTTGGAGCCACAGTTGATGAGGTAGTTGTCTGAAGGGGTGAATTCAGCATTGCAGGTAGTACCAAGGAGAGCCCAGATGCTCCCAAGAAGGAGCAGAGCTATCTTTTGCTCAACAGTGATACTACCCATAATGAATCCAAATGGGAATTGGGGCTACAAGGATAGAAGGGCCATGAATCACACAAAGATTCAGCCGGGTAGCCAGCCAGTGCTAGCAAAAGGGGGGAAGCTACAACAGCTGAAGAGACTGGTAGTATAGATGGTGAAATTCTTGCAGAGCCAAAAGCATGCAGTCCATCAAAACTTATGCCATTTCAGGCTGTAAAGGGCACTCAGTCAGGAATTTGGGGGTCAACATATGTAAACAAGAAGCCCAATTTATCTGCGTTGTCAGCAGGGCAGGAGGAGAAGCCACTGCCGGATACTTAGGAGCAGAAACCTTCCTTATCAGGCAAGCAAGAGAGGACCTAACGAATAGCACGCCACCAAGAGCTGGATCTGCACAGTAGTTCCACAAGAACACGGTCAGCATCGATCTTCCTCCTCCAGCATGCAGGAATCAGAATAAAATCCCAACAATTCCCCAACCGAGAAGAGGAGGGGGTTACCTTTGCACCGTTGCCTTGCCTCCACCTCGAAGCAGTTGAATGGCTTCTTCTCTCTTACTCGAATCAACAAGCGCCGGAATCCACCCGGGAAAATTCCACCAGGCGGCCGGCCGGGGAAGGTGGTGAGAGCAAGAACCAGAGCACCACCGCCTCTGCGCAAGAACAACACGGACGGATGCAAACAAAAAGGCACCGCAGCCTTTTAAGCGAAGCGGCCGAACGAAAATCCAGCGCTAGCGTGGCTGGACACACGCTGATCCGAGATGAGGACTTGGAGTGAAGCTGATGGAGCTGAGGTTGGCGGATTTTCAGCTGAGAGTTTGTGTGGGAGGAAGAAGGGACGGGTCTCGCGAGTGGGAACGGCAGGCAGGTTTGGATGGAGGGCTTCTGAGCTACGGATGAGCCGGCCATTAATTAGGGGCAGGGATAGGGGTGTTGGTGGGAAGCTGCATTAAAGAGGTGTGAGTGGGTGAGCTGGGCGTGGGCCACCACCAGGCCTGCGAGCCGACTGAAGATTTTGCTCTGCTCCAGATGGCAGCCAAAGCTCCCGAAACGCGGTTTGGTGTTTGAAAACGAGGTTTATGTTTAAAGTGTGTGATTAATTCTCATACTCATCAAATCTTAGCTGTAACCCATGTTTTTCTTCTCGAGGGAAGTTGCAACCCATGTTCTTATGCCATGAATCATGGAAAAAAATCCAATAGTTTAGTTGCAATTTCACTTACAACAAAAAATAAAAAATCTCAGTTGTAACCGTCACTTGCAACCGAAAAAATCTCTGTTGTAACATAAATTGCAACTCATATTTATACGAATCACGATGCAAAATCCGATGGTGTAAGACTTACTCAGCACTAACTAAACTCAACTACCCAAGAATTAGCAAAACTGATGTTTGAAACACTCATGTTTGACGAACAGATTGACTCGACAAGAGACGAGAGAGTGATGGAGACCCCTTAAGCGTGTCGAGTAAGTATGTTTGCATGAATGTTGCACTCATTTACCAATCTCATATACGCCTTGCTCAACCACTAGCGATGCCTATGCGTGACCGAAAGGCCAAAAATATATTGACACCTCACGTTGCTCTCGCCCTTTTTCCTTTCTCCTTTCAATTTGCATAAAAATAGCCACTTTGATTGGTTAACAGTAATAGAATTTCACACGACACCTAACAAAAGATGCACACGAATGTACTCCCTCCGTTCCAAATTAGTTGACTTGGGTTTGTGTAAATACGGATGTATCTATACTTGTTTATGTAGAAACTTATAGGATCAACTAGCTCAAGTTTGAGCCACAAAAAGAAGATGGATAAAAGAATTACCTTGATCTGAAGATGATGATGCCATGCCTTCAAATCTTGCTCACAAAGATGGAGCAATTAGTGCTTAGTTCTTCCTAGTGTTTGTAGTGCTTAGCTAGATCGGTTGCTTTTCCTTTTAGAGAGTTAGAGAGTGAGAGTGAGAGAGCAGGAGAGCAACTGCCGTGTCTCATCTCACTTCTATGTTTAGCACCACACACTAGGGGAACTAGCACCGTTGGATCAGAATTGGATGTCTCCGATCAAGACAACACATTAGAGCTACTGTAGCACTTTTACTGTAGTACCGCCCTACTGTAGCAGCCGAAAAGTTTGACCTAGGAGAGCAGCCTAGATCACACCAAATATCCAACATTCTCCCCTTGATCGTAAGGCTGAACATTATAAGCTCACTTTTCAACAAAATAATGCACTAAGACGAAAAGATTACAACGGTCTATTAGGTACCATTTAATCCAGTGACTATAGTACATCACTTCATATCAAAATGAACCTCATTAATTTATGAGCTCCATAAACTTTATTTACATTATACATTAACTTTATTTACATAATTCTTTACATAAACATTATAAACATTACAGACTCATCTTTTGATAAAATGGTACACCAAGACAATAGATTACAACAGTCAATTAAGTACTGCTAAACCAAGTGACTATGGTTCCCATTCGATCTCAAAATGAGCCTTTTGGGGAGATGGTGCCATAATAGTTCCAACTTCTCCAGGATTAAAAGCTTTCAACCAAACCCATGCCGGCAACATGCTCTCTGAATACGCTGGGTGGTAAGCCTTTTGTGAGCGGATCCGCTAACATGAACTTAGTACTGATGTACTTGACATTTATTGTCTGATCCTGGATTCTATCTTTCACAACATGGAATTTAATGTCAATGTGTTTGGCAGCACCACTTGACTTGTTGTTACTCGCATAGATTACTGCGGGTTGATTATCGCAGTACAGAGTGAGAGGCCTGGAAATGCTGTCAATCACTCTCAGTCCCGGGATAAAATTCTTCAACCATACCGCCTGCCCGGTAGCCTCATAACATGCTACAAATTCTGCCTGCATTGTCGACGATGCAGTGACAGTTTGCTTTGAGCTTTTCCATGATATAGCTCCATTTGCGAGGGTGAAAATATAACCTGATGTGGATTTCTTAGTGTCAACACACCCCGCAAAATCAGCATCCGAATAACCCACCACTTCAAGGTTATCAGATTTTTCATAAGTAAGCATGAGGCCTTTAGTACCTTGCAAATAACGCAAACCTTTTTAGCAGCCTTCCAGTGATCCTGACCTGGATTAGACTGATATCTGCCAAGCATCCCGGTCACGAATGCTAAATCAGGGCGAGTGCATACTTGTGCATACATAATGCTCCCAACAATTGATGCATAGGGAACTAACTTCATCTGCGCAGATTCATAATTATTTCTTGGACACTGAAAAGTCCCAAATTTATCGCCCTTTACAATAGGAGCAGGCGAGGCTGAGCACTTATGCATGTTGTACTTTTTCAGTACCTTCTCAATATATGCTCTCTGAGATAGCCCCAAGATCCTCTGGATCTATCCCGGTGAATTTCAATTCCTAAAACATAAGCTGCTTCACCGAGATCTTTCATATCGAATTTAGATGACAGAAATTTCTTGGTCTCCATTAGCATATTTTATCACTGCTGGCCAAGAGTATATCATCAACATATAATATCAGGAAGATAAAATTACTCCCCTGAACTTAACATAAACACAATTGTCCATTTTATTTTCCTTAAAACCAAATTCCTTTATGACTTGATCAAATTTGAAATACCACTCTCTTGATGCTTGCTTCAAGCCATAGATGGATTTCTTCAGATGACATCCCAAATGTTCATTTCCTTCCACAACAAAACCTTCCGGTTGTGCCATGTATACATCTTCATGCAAGTCACCATTTAGAAATGCCGTTTTAACATCCATCTGGTGTAGCTCTAAATCATAATGAGCCACAAGTGCCATAATTATTCTGAATGAATCCTTGGTAGAGACGGGTGAAAATGTTTCATTATAATCAATCCCTTCTCTTTGAGTGAAACCTTTTGCCACAAGTCTGGCTTTGAACCTTTCGATATTTCCCTTGGAGTCACGTTTGGTCTTATAGACCCATTTACTTCCAACTATTTTAGCTCCTTTGGGAATTTCTACTAAGTCCCATACATCATTAATGCTCATGGACTTCATTTCATCTTTCATGGCATTAAGCCATTCAGACGAAAATTTACTTTGCATAGCTTCTTTAAATGAGGTGGGATCATTATTCAACATTGACTCATTCACATCCTCACTCATATAAGTGAAATAATCATCAGGAATAGCAGACTTTCTAGCCCGCTGTGACCTTCTGAGTGGTTCATTATTTGGCACATCATCAACAATTTGAGGCTGCTGAGTATCTTCAATAGAAGTATCATCAGGTGTGACATCTGAAATAGTCACAGGAGTCTCAGCAGGTGTATTATTCACAGGAGGTGCAATATCAGCAGCACCGGGAAAATAGGTTCTAAAATTATTGGAGCCGGGACATATACCCGTTTTTCCTCCAAAATTATTTCCCGAGGTGTTATGCTCCCCCTCATCACATCATTTTCCAGAAACACTGCGTGTCTTGTTTCAACAAACTTAGTTGCCTGATTTGGACAATAAAATCGATATGCTTTAGATTTGTCAGGATAACCAATAAAATGGCAACTGACTGTCTTGGGGTCTAATTTTCCCATAACCGGATTAAAAATCCTTGCTTCAGCAGGACAGCCCCATACATGAAAATAATTCAGGGTTGGCTTTTTCCCAGTCCATAATTCATACGGTGTTTTGGGCACCGATTTACTAGGAACCCTGTTAAGAATATGTGCTGCTGTTTTAAGGGCTTCCATCCATAAATTTACCGGCAGAGTGGAGTGGCTTAACATACTCGCACCATATCCATAAGTGTGCGGTTTCGCCTTTCAGCCACCCCATTTTGCTGAGGTTCGCCCGGTGCTGAGTACTGGGCTACAATGCCATTTTCCTGTAAGAATTTTGCAAACGGTCCAGGAATTTGGCCATAAGTAGTATGTCTGCCGTAGTATTCTCCACCACGATCAGATCTTACAACTTTAATTCTTTTATTACATTGATTTTCAACCTCAGCTTTAAAAATCTTGAACTTGTCTAATGCCTCTGATCTTTCTTTAATTTGATAAATATATCCATAACGGGAGAAATCATCGGTGAACGTTATGAATGAATTAAAACCATCCACCGATCTCACATTAAACGGACCACATATATCCGTATGAATTAATTCCAAAACTCCCGTGCTTCGATTTGCACCTTTCTTAATTTTCTTGGCATATTTTCCTTTGATGCAATCAATACAATGATCAACATCCGCATCCGTAAAATCAAGAGAAGGAAGAATTTGATCTTTAATGAGACGCTCAATTCTCCCCCTCGAAATATGGCCTAAACGATAGTGCCATAATTTCGAAGAAGTCTCATTATCATTACGTTTGCGTTTGGTACCGACATTTAATTTGAGGTAGAACCCACATTATTTATATCATCACATAGGGATATTACATAAAGTTTGTCTTGTCGAACGCAAGACCAACATTATTATTGTCATACATAATTATACATTGCTTATTCCCAAAGTGACACATATAACCATCATCATCTAAACATGAGACGGAAACTAAATTCCGTTTCATCGAGGGTACATAGAGAACATTATTTAGTTGAAGCCTAAAACCACCATGAAGTATGAGAGTGAAATCTCCAAGCGCCTCGGCATAAGCTTCAACACCATTAGCAACTCTAATTGTTCTTTCCCCTCTTTTTAGGGTCCTCCTCATATTGAATCCCTGCAACGAATTTGCAATATGAATTGTTGCACCTGAATCAATCCACCAAGTATTGGTGGCATAATTAACATAAAGGGATTCTTCAACAAAAGTAATAACATCGGTACCTTTTTTTGAGCCATCTCTTGAAGCCAAAACAATCCTTTTGCTTATGTCCACCTTTTCCACAAAAGTGGCAAGCATTAGATTTATTTTCTTCCGCATTAGGCGCTCTTTCTGGCTTCTTCTGTTGTGAACCTTTTGAAGATTGGCCTTTTTCCTTAAACTTATTAGGCTTGGGCTTCATATACTCATTCACAAATTTTTTATACCTCTTCTTTTGTGAATGAGCAAACTGATTAATATGCTCAATTCTGTCAGCCTTAAGCCTTTCTTCCTCTTGCACACATCGCGCCATCATTTCATCAATCTCCCATTTGACATCCATCGCATTATAGTTGATCATAAATGGATCAAATTGAGGAGGCAAAGATGACATAATAAAATGGACGAGGAAACCACTAGAAATCTCCATCTCCATAGACTTGAGTTTGGCAGCCATGTTGCACTTCTTCATAATATGCTCTCGAAGGCTTCCAGTGGGATCATATTTTTCATCAATTAGTCTTCGAATAAGGCTTGTTGCATAAACTTTAGAAGACCCTTTAAACTGATGCTCAATTTTTGCAAAGTACCCTTTAGCTGTCTCGCAGTCAGGAAGGGCTCCCCTCATACTCTGTGTAATGGAGCCCTTTATCATCATAAGGCACTTGCGATTAGAGTCATCCCACTTAGCCTTAATAACATCATATTCCTTCTTGAGGGCTTCATAATTTTCATTATCTTCTTTAGGTGCCTCAGGAGGATCATTAAGGAGAGCATAATCAATATTGAGTAAGGCCATCGTAATCTCAGCTTCTCCTTCCACATAACATAATTGCTACCATTTAGCTGTTCGATGCCATTTAGCATTCCAGCAATATTAGAGACATTAGTTGCTGCAAAAGAAAAATTCAAAATGCTTTAGTAAGCATCATCATAATATATTAAATTCTATTGATCAAATTCAAAACAGCTTTGGCCAGAGATGAAAATGAACAACAAAATTTTGTGGACAAATATTCATCAATTAGCTTTGGCCAAATTGATAAATAAAAGCCACACATTAATTTCCTTCTACTAACCCGGTTCACATCAGCTTTGGCCAGAAGTGAAACGGATCAATAAAAGAATTTTGCGGTTAAAATGCCCGTCAAACAACTTTGGTCAGAATGACAAAGCATAAAACCACACTTTATTTGAGGATCCATTAAACTTTATTTCGCAGCGGAAACATTATTCCATAATAATCATAGTGATAAAAATCACCATAATTCATGAATCATAAGCAAACTTAATAATAAACATAATTAAAGACATGTAATAACTAAGCATGGCAATTAAAACATGACTAATAAAAAGCATAATAAGCATAACAAAAAACATACAGAGAAATAGCCCTGAAAAACATTTACTTCAGCCCAATTTTTTTTATTCAGCATAAACATTCTGCTGCAGTGGGCCGAAACCCAGCCCAGCCTTTGCCTCTCCCGTATCCCTCCTGGGCCTTAGCCCATTTAGCAGCAGAGGCGCCGCGAGCCGTCAGATGCATATCCGACGGCCACGAGCGGTCGCGTCTGGACCAAGTCCAGCGCACCACACGACGACGGCCCCGTGAAAAACCCTATCCCATTTCTTCCCTTTCCCTTCTCCTCTCCCGACGGCGGCGAGCGCGACCGGAGAGAGAGCGACGGCGATGAGCACCGCGCGACGGGGAAGAAAGCTTCGGCGTCATCCAGGCCCCCTCGCCGGAGCTACGTGCGGCTTTGGCTTGCGCGCACCTCCGTCGAGCGGCGCTGGTCGGCGCCCCTGCGCGAGGTGAGCGTGCGTGTGCGGGCATCCCCGCGACGGCAACAGCTTCCTTCGCTAGGATCCGGCGCAGCAGCTGGTCTCCAACGACGACAAGCGCACGAGGAGAGCAGCAGCCACCGGCCGGTGCAGCGGACGGCAAGGCCGCTCGGGTTCGAGCCCGAGCTCACCTTCCAGCATAAGAAAATGGCTCTGACGCCGCCGTGGCCAGGGACGACGACGATGCCCATAAGGTAAACATCCGCCACTTTAATCTTCAGATTAGGGTTAAGGTTCCTCCAAATTGGGGAATTTCATAATTTAGGATTTCTTAATTTGGGGATTTCTTCATATTAGGGTTTCGGATTGGGGTCCCTTAGGAAAAGCATGATTGACTAATTTCCCCTTCAAATTCATGATTGAACCAAAACCACAAATTAATTTCAGAGGAGAAACATAAGGGATTTGAACTTTAGGGTTTCTGGAAATTGGGGAATCATCAGGATTTGCAAGAAACTGCTTTAATCCCCTTCATATGTGCTTAAAACCGAAAAACCCTAGATTCACTTGAGCATTTTTAGGGCTGTTACTTAAGAAAAACACGGCTAAAGCAAGACATGATCTAAACCAGGAAGAACATCTTAATAAACAACATAACATGCTTGATCTTGACATGAACTTTAGCACAGAAACATAATAGATCAAGCAAGATTTTGAGCTAGGGCTCAAACTTGAGAGCTAATATGCTCTGATACCATTGTAGAAACTTATAGGATCAACTAGCTCAAGTTTGAGCCACAAAAAGAAGATGGATAAAAGAATTACCTTGATCTGAAGATGATGATGCCATGCCTTCAAATCTTGCTCACAAAGATGGAGCAATTAGTGCTTAGTTCTTCCTAGTGTTTGTAGTGCTTAGCTAGATCGGTTGCTTTTCCTTTTAGAGAGTTAGAGAGTGAGAGTGAGAGAGCAGGAGAGCAACTGCCGTGTCTCATCTCACTTCTAGGGTCATCTAACCATTTTTATTTGTTTAGCACCACACACTAGGGGAACTAGCACCGTTGGATCAGAATTGGATGTCTCCGATCAAGACAACACATTAGAGTTACTATAGCACTTTTACTGTAGTACCGCCCTACTGTAGCAGCCGAAAAGTTTGACCTAGGAGAGCAGCCTAGATCACACCAGAATATCCAACAGTTTAGTGTCTAGATACATCCGTATTTAGACAAATCCAAGTCACGTAATTTGGAACGGATATGAAGGGAGAAAAGGAACGGGTCCAAGTGAATGAAACATGAAAAATAAAGAGCGATGGTCCATCAAAAGGTGTTGAAGGGAAAATGTGAAAACGAAACTAGAAAGAACAGGTCTTGAGTTGATAAAGACAGTCTCATAAGAAAAACGTATGATGAAAGGAGAAAGATGGATCGGTGGTGGATGTGATCAAATTGGGAGGAAACGTCATCAAAGTTGGCGTAGGAGATGGACATATCAGCTATGATGAATCCAGAGGAATGACATGCTGACAGATGCGGACGTATCACATACGCAGTTAGGCGGAAGGAGGAGCGCGTTAAAAAAAACCAGGAAAGATGATCGGGAGAAGTTGAGGAGATTCTTTTAGGCCTTTGCTCAAATATGTCGAACATTGTTCACACATTTATTTTAAGAGCATCTCCACGCGCCCAATAACGCTTCTAATAGATTTATTGGGCACCGACACAAAAACGACTCCTAGAGGCGCCCAAATGTTGTCGGTGCGTCCCAATAGAGCGTCCAGCAACCTTGCTTCGCGTCCTGTTTGTAGGGAGGCAAGCCGGCGTGCCGGCAACCGCGACAACACGCGCCACGTCAGATCTTGACGTGCGGGACCGACGCGTCAGCGACACACCGCCGGCAACGCAATTTATTGCGGCCGCTGGGCGGTTTCTGAGGCGGTGTGACGCGTCACGACTCATCTTCCCGACGCGCGTCGCCGGAGTTACGACGCCTCAGGAAGCGGCGCCGACGTAATGAGAAACTTTCTCGCGCCACGTTCTCGCGCTTCGCCTCCCCGCCGTCCTTATAAAGCGTGCGTGGCGCCGCTCCCCGTCGCATCGTTCCACCGCTCTCTCTTCTCCCCTTGCTCCAAAGTTCACCGGCGAGCAGCGATGACACACAACGGCGAAGCGGGAGGCGGCGGCGAAGAGCTGCTTCCGGAAGAACGAAGCCGCGTTCTTCTACAAGCACCACATCCCCGTGCCACCGGTGATGCGCCTCCCCAACGGCGGTGACTGGACGATCTCGGTGTTGCGCTACGTCGTCCCTCCTCTGCCGGAGGGGGACCGGCTCCAGGCACTCATCCGTCTGCGCCGGCGACAGCTGACGGCGGAGCAGCAGGCAGACCCGAGTACGCCAAAAATAGCCCGAACTGGGCGGCGCTCCTCGCGGCGCAACGGCAGACCGTGGTCGACGGCCACTCCGGTCCCACACGGTCGGCGCACAACAACAACAACAAGTGGCGCCACTGCTGGTGAAAGGGTCGTGGCCTGTACAAGGTTATGGCTGAGTACTGGTACGTTGCGCCACGCGAGCACGGGGGGCACGACTTGTGGGACATGCCGGCGAGCTCCTCCTCCCACAGCTCATCCAGCACAAGGTCGAGGATGACGCCGAGGTTCATGAAGGTCAAGCAGGAGGGCAACTCCTCACGCAGGCTGCGTCGGCCCCACCCCGTAAAGGTCAAGGCCAAGCCAGGATGGTAAGCGCCGTCGCGAAGGACAGTCGGCAGCGTGACCATCCACGATTTTGGCCTACCGCTCCCATGAAGGTCAAGGCCGAAGCCGGAGACAGCGGCGCCCCGTAGCAAGAAGCGCGGTGACGTAGTGCAACCTACCTACAACACTCCAGGTGCACCAAATGGTCCAATGACAAGCGATAGAGTCAAATTTCTTTATGATAAGGTGAACTCACTCTTCTCTATGTGTGATCTTGACACTCGTTTGAATGGTTTGGTACTTCATTCAGATACCATGTGTATACTCAAGAGACGAGGCAAGAAGATGAAGATGAAGACCCAGGCGGCGGTACTACTGGCAAATCCCAGCGGTACTAACGCCACTGCACCAACCAAACCTCCTTCGGGGTGAAGACTGCGGCACTGGCGCTGGCAGTGATGCCAGTACTACCGTCCCAGCCCACCGACAAACCCGCACCAGTGGTACTACCGCCACCACTAGCGCCAAAGACCCCCTTCGGGTGACGACTACGATACTGATGCCGGCAATAACGTCGGTACTACCGCTGCTACGGAACTCCATGAGCTTCAGGTCCGCACCAGCGGTACTACCGTCAGTTGCACAGCGGTACCACCGCTACTGCGGGAACCAGAACAGGCAGATGCCCTTGTAACCTCATCTACCTTTCCCCATCTCGTGGCTTAGACTATAAATAGCTCATCCAATGTTTGGATCTAGGGTTAGACTAGATATGAATTGACTTTGTTGAGCTTTGTTCCAATTTTCTCCATGTGGAATCCAAGACCTCTCCGTAGATTCGTCTATTGAGTTGTACAAGACCTCTTACAAGTAGTGATTACTTGTCAATCTCTCTCTTGTGGATTCTATTGGGCCGGTGGACCGACCGGTGAAGAGAAACGATTTCAATTGAGAATAAGATTGGCTTGGGTTTTGAGAATCGGGGGCTACCCTCGGGGCCGGTTACCGATTTATCTCCTTTGCAGGTTTTACTAGTTATCCTACCTTGCCCCTCGTGTTTCCCCACGTTTCACCCTTTGTTCTTCTCGTGTTCATCGTGTTCACCCTTTGTTCTTCTCGTGTTCATCCCTCACGCCCGCAAATTCGTGAAGATCAGGACCCTACTTGCATCATGCGCCGAGCTACCGCCGGCGCAGCGGGCGCTGATGGAGGAGGCCAAGACGATATTCCAGCGCGACCTCGCCACGGCCTGCAAGGTGTCCTTTGACACCGTCCAGCCGGCGTCGAGGGAGTTTGCCGAGCGCTGGTCGTGCTGCATGACCAGCGACATCGTCGTCATCCCCGACGACGATGGCGAGGAGCAGGCCGCCGCGCCACCACCGCCCCGAGCAGACGCGGTCAAGGAGGAGCCGACGCAGGGCGGCACGTTTGACGTCATGGTGGCATAGTGGGACCAGTACTACACCGGTTATTAGTTTTAGGGTTGTTTAGTTAAATTTCGTTTGTGTTTTGTAAAAATCCATCAAACTGAATGAAATCAACCAAGTTTAAATTATTCCGTCGTTTCAAAATTTTCGAAAAAAAAACTATTGGGAGCGCCGGTGGGGCGAGCCGCTCCCAATAGGCTGCAAAACGTGCTGGCGCGCCCAATAGCACATGTCCAGTACCTTGCCGGACGCTCTGAGCGCGCCCGTGTAGATGGTCTAGTATGCTTTTGAACAGGAACATCAATGCAATATGATTTTACGTCATTGGCTCTATTGCACGATACCGCGGGTAGTTCCCACGAGAACACGGGTGTGTAGGCCTCTTTGCATGCATACCTGAGCATGCAAAAAATGATGATGCACTACTCTACTCTGCTATGGCAAGTGCTACATGGGTGTGTAGGCCTCCTTACATGCATACATGAACATGCAAAGTTGAGTGTGAGGGCCGCCATGAAGCACCAGTGAGAGCAGAGCAGTGCACGCCGGTGCCGGAGTGGCAGCCGGCGGGGAGGGGACCCAAGGTCGTTTTGCACCACTCCAACGCTTCCATGAACTGCGCAACAGCGGACTGGTAGATCTTCCCTTCTGTCATTGCTGAAACCAAATTTGATGCATCGAGTCCAAGAATCATAATAGCAGTTCACATTCATCCAGCAGGTGCTAGCATTAGTACTAATTGGCTTCGAACAGACAAGCATCTGAAGTAACCTAGCAGTACTATCTCCTAGGGCATTATATAATCCGAATGTGTATATGCACAGCATAAGTATGAGTATATCGGCCAGGCAAAGGCGTTTAAATACTGCTAGTGCGAGAACACAGAAGGCAGAACTAGACAAACTAAATAACCAAGCTAGATAAAGTAAGACTGGAGTAAATGGTAAGCATCACGGCTTGCCCAGGTTTAAGCCACACTGCTTACTGTTTAAGTCTATAACACAAGACAGGAAGCAACAATATACATTGTACAATACACTTCAAGCAAAAATTCTTCACCTAAACAATCGCCATATATGACAGACAGTTGAAACCTGGATAAATAATGCTTAGGTAGTGCAACGATCATGGCAACACAACATGAACTGGAGGAATTCCACAGGAATTTCAGAGTACTTTACCAGGACCTATGTATGTTAAACAAATCATGCTAACATCAATAACTGCACAATGCAATAGAGCTGGAGTTGTCATTTGACTTGCAAGGTACAGACAAAGGTAAAACCTATTATAAAGCAAGATAAAACAGGGCTTTCCAAGGAACATACATAAGGAAAATGCATTACGAACGATATGACAGATTGTAGCATACATCCACATAATTAGCAAAAATGTCTGACATAATAATGATAGTTGGAAGCATGCCACAGCTTGCTCGAGAAATCCCATGAAATGCAGGGTATTTAGCTGCTCCAAGTCCGACAAAAGTCTAGGTGCTAGTAGTCTTCTCCAAGCTAGTCACAGTGCTACTTGTTAACTTGAACACTTACAGAGATTCTTGATAGTAGATCAGGTCAAAAGGGTCAGCACACGTAAAATCAGATGCTAGTTGGTGGCAGAAACTTGGACCTCCCCCTCTAGTGCATGGACTCTTGAAGAGTTGAAGTTTACAACCTTCTCTGTTCCATTTTGCACTGGTCAGAGGCTTCAGTTTGGCATTCAGATCATCCCCCGGAGAGAAACATTTACTGGCCACCACAACCACCATCTTCTCCAGCACCCGAGCTCTCTCAGCGATGAACTTGAGGAAAGCAACCTCGCTTTTGGACCCTTGGAACTCATAGAAGAACACCTTCTTCACGGTCTGCACGACACATTTAATGAGAGCGCCCTCTTGCCAGAACTTGAGATTGACCTTGCCAGTGGGTTCTTCAGCTGTCCGGGACTGCAAATGAAATCGGCGAATAAATATATACATGAGGTTATATCATGCAGCGGCAATTATTATAATCCTATTCTGAGTTTTTGTCCATGTTAGATAAATAAGTACTGCTAATGCAAAATGCTCAATGCAGCAAGTCTGCAAGTGCAGTTAAGTTGGATTAAATTGACCTTTTATCTGAGAAAAAAAACAAATTTACCTGGACATGGAGCGTCTCTAGGTTTGGAAAACTTGTGAGGTAGCCAGGCACCTTCTTGAGAGCACTGCGCAATCCAAATTGCACCTCTATGGCCAAGATCTTGAGTTCTTGACACTTGGGACAATTTTCTCCTTGCTCCCAGCCTGCAACGCACCCCAATTGAAAACATTCATCATTAGTTATGAGTATGACCTATATAGATACAGATGTAAATTAGAGTCTAGCTAGCTAGCGTGCTACATACGTACGTACCACGATGACAGTTTTGCTAATCTCGATCTCATTATCTCCTGGCACAAGGTATCCCAGCATACGCAGGTTGGGTGCATGGCCAATCTTGATCGTGGATCGGCGAGTCTTGCCCTTCCTACGTTTCTCGCCGCCGGTAGTTGTCCACTGAAAGAGCCTCTCCAGGCGAGGGGCATCCACCACGTCGATGTCCTCCAAGTAGGTCAAGCCCAGCAGCGGGGAGGCGCAGCTGAAAAGCGTGGCGGGGAGGCGCAAGTCCATTGGCCACGGGCGGTTGACAAAGATGAGTTCTTGGACGCCCTTGGCGACGAGGGCGTCGAGCCAGCGCACCATCTCGCCCCGGTGCTCGTTCATGGTGGTGCGGGTGAGGTGGACGCAGCGGAAGGGCCCCGGTGCGCCGCCAGGACATTGGAGACGGCGGCTGTGACGGCGCGGGGAGAGGGGGCGCCGATGGTGTACTGCCCTTCCGCGCCGCAGCCCGGAAGCAAGTGGCTGTCGACAAGAGTGAGAGGCGCCGAGTGTAACGACCCGACAGAGTAAGGGTTCGGATCAATTACAGAATCAACAGATCAGAGAGAATGGGGATGAGAAGAGCAGAGCAGGATGAGACTTGCAGAAGAAGAAGGTGAGAGACGTAATCACAATTCACTCATTCCATAGTTTGCCACAACGATACACCAGAGCTTATAACAACGCTCTCGTCACACGGCCACATGCGGCCCACTTAGCTTCCGGCCCATGGCCCACGTACAACATGACACACTGCACCTGACGGAACTAAGGTGCAGCTGTGACATTCGCCGCTGCTTGAGATGAATCTCCATCCCAGATTGATGCCTCCGGGTAACGAGCTCGAAGAACTTCATAATCCTCCCAGGTCGCAGCTTCCACCGATTGATTTGTCCACTGAATCAAGAGCTGAACCACAGGTGCATTACCTTTCTTGCGCATGCGACGCTCCAGAATTGCAGCAGGAACCACGTCCTTGGTCGTCAGGTCTGGAGGGCTAGGCAGCTCACTGAACACTGGAGAGTAGTCTGGAGTGAACGGTTTCAGTTGCGAGACATGAAAAACAGGATGAATGCGAGCTTCTGCTGGTAAATCCAACTTATATGCCAAGGTGCCAATCCTCTGAGTAATAGGAAATGGTCCAAAGTACTTGAACGCCAACTTCCAGCATGGTCGATTGGCCACTGTAATCTGTGCATAAGGCTGAAATTTGAGCAGTACCTGATCACCCTCGGTGAAACTTCGTTCTGTGCGATGACGATCTGCTTTCTTCTTGAAAAGATCTTGAGCATGGAGCAGCTGGGTACGTACACGAGAGGTGTGCTCTACCCAGTCCAATTCAGGATCAGACAATTCCAGTTGATCCCATTCCAGCATGGCACCCAAGTTAGGTTCTCGCCCATATAATGCTTTGAAGGGTGAACACTCCAGCGAAGCATGATGACTGGAGTTATACCAGAATTCAGCCACAGGTAGCCAGCGGCGCCACTGCTTCGGTGCATCATGAACAGCAGTGCGCAGATACATCTCCAAGCATTGGTTCACGCGTTGACCGTCAGTCTGCGAATGGTATGCTGTAGAGTAGAGAAGTTTGGTACCTGCAGTTGACAGCAACTCACGCCAAATTGAACTTGTAAAAATCCGGTCTCTATCGGAGACAATGGTCAGAGGCACCCCATGTAGCTTGATGACATTGTCCCATAGTGCTCGTGCCACCTGAGCTGCAGTGAAAGGATGTTTGAGCGGCACAAAATGGACGAATTTAGTCAGGCGATCAACTACCACCATGATCACCTCAAACCCTTCAGATTTCGGCAAGCCCTCAATAAAATCCATTGAGATATCTTGCCATGGAGCGTGTGGAACAGGTAATGGTTGCAGTTTCCCAGCCGGACTCACATGCTCATGTTTAGACTGCTGGCAAATCTGGCATTGGCGAACAAAATCTTCCACGGCAGACTTCATACCGCGCCACATGAACAATTTCTTGACGCGCTGGTATGTGGCAGTAGCTCCAGAGTGACCACCCACTGCACTATAATGCATA
Source organism: Poa pratensis (assembly GCA_947311845.1). Classification (NCBI taxonomy): domain Eukaryota; kingdom Viridiplantae; phylum Streptophyta; class Magnoliopsida; order Poales; family Poaceae; genus Poa; species Poa pratensis. The sequence continues at coordinate 14,603,908 of CAMZMU010000113.1, forward strand.
GCACTGATTAATTTTGTTTGCAGCGCTGAGTTGTGACCAATCCATAAGCGTCCTTTGTAACGAATGAGGCCCTGATTCAGAGCATACCCTTGCTCATCTGGACTGGATACTGCGAGTTTAGCAAGCAAGTTTTGAGCCGCCGAATCAGTTTCATAAGAATTGATCACTTCTTGTGTCCAAGTAGGTTGGCACAGAGAGAGAGCATTAGCTGTCAGTAAATGTCCCACTCTGGAGAGAGCATCAGCAGCACCATTCTCGACTCCCCGTTTGTATTGAAATTTGAATTGCAGCCCCACCAGTTTTGACATTGCCTTACGTTGCAACTCAGTATCCAGTTGCTGGTCACCCAGATTGCACAAACTTTTATGGTCAGTGACAATGGTGAAAGGACCCCGCTGCAAATATGGCCTCCACTTATCTACTGCCATCATCACAGCCAAAAATTCCTTTTCATAAGTTGACAATTTCTGGTTTCGAACCCCTAGTGCTTTACTGAAATATGCAATAGGATGATTATCTTGTACCAACACTGCTCCAATTCCAGTGTCGCACGCATCAGTTTCAATGGAGAAGGGACGCTCAAAATTGGGTAACGCCAGCACTGGGGCATTGATCATTGCTAACTTCAACTGTTCAAAAGCTGCCTGAGCCTGTTCATTCCAGTGAAAACCCTTCTTAGTTAGCAACTGTGTCAGCGGCTTTGCAATAATACCATACTGTGGGATGAACTTGCGATAGTAACCGGTGAAACCGAATACTCCTCTGAGTTCAGTGGCTGAAGTTGGTACAGGCCAATCATGCATTGCTTTGGTTTTTTCACTGTCAGTGGCAACTCCAGCCTTGGAAATGACATGTCCTAAATACTCAATTGTTTCTTGGCCGAAAGAGCATTTGGATGCTTTGGCAAACAACCGATGCTTGCGTAACAGTTCCAACACCAGACGCAGGTGCACTTGATGTTCTTGCAGAGTAGGGCTGTATATGAGGATGTCATCCAGAAAAACAATGGCGAACTTACGGATGTAAGGCGCAAATATGGTATTCATTAGACACTGAAAGGTCGCTGGAGCGTTGGTGAGGCCAAATGGCATAACCCTAGTGGAAATGGCCATGGTGGGTTTTGAAAGCCGTCTTTTATTCATCCTCTTCTCTCATTCGTATCTGGTGGTACCCAGCACGCAGATCCAGCTTGGAAAAATAGGCTGCTCCAGCTAATTCATCCAAGAGCTCATCAACAATGGGCAATGGAAACTTGTTTTTGACAGTGATTTGATTCAGTTTCCTGAAGTCAATGCAGAAACGCCAACTTCCGTCTTTTTTCTTCACTAAGAGAACAGGGGCAGCATATGGGCTCATGCTGTGGGATATCACTCCAGAATTCAGCATCTCCTGCACTTATTTTTCTATCTCGTCCTTTTGAATGGGAGAGTAGCGGTATGGTTTGGAATTAGGTGGTGTTGCCCCAGCTTCCAAGGATATGGCGTGATCATACTGCCGGTGAGGGGGTAAACCAGTTGGCTCTGCAAAAACATCTGCAAACTCCGCAACCACTGCAGTGATTCTCTCTGGCATCATGTCATCTGGAGTTTTCTTTGGATTGTTCTCCAGAACTGCCATAGCCCAGATATCGTTTGTGGCATGCAAGACGCAAGTGTAACAATTCTTGAATATCCAGAACTGAATTTTTTGGAGGATCTGTCGCCTGAACCCCTTGCAACGTGATACGCTGCCCATGATGATCAAATGAATTTTCTTCTGCTGCCAATCACATTCCATGGGACTGAAAGAAGTGAGCCAGTCCATTCCCAGCACCCCATCATACGCGCCAAGGTCCAAAACTCTTAGGTTGGTCTGGAATGTATGCCCCTGGCATTGCCACGATAGCTGATTCACCATCTTATCACAATTGAGAACTTGTCCATTAGCCACCTTCACAGGTACTGCAACAATATCCGTGGTTTCTGTCCCAATGCTGTTCACGAAATTGGAGTTGATGAAACTGTGTGTGCTCCCCGAATCAAGTAAGAGCAACATGACTTGAGTCCCCACTTGTACTGTCAACTGAATGGTGGAAGGAGAATCCTGTCCTGACAAAGCTTGAGCTGACAACATACAACATGCTGGTCGTTGGTCAGGTTGTTGGTCAGGGTCATCAAGCAATTCAAGTGCTCTGACCGTTTCATCCGAAAGCATTTCACCATAATCACCCACTTGTATAGTTAGCAGTTGCGCCTGTTTCCTGCATTGGTGTTCTCGAGAGTATTTGTCTCCGCACTTGAAGCACAACCCATTTGCACGCCTGTAATCACGCAACTGTCGCTCTCGGCTAAAATCATCACCTCCTGCTCTAGGAACTGCAGGCAATCGAGGTTGCACTGGCACTGGTGCAGGGGGAGGTCGACCAGCTGGTGGTGGTCTTGGTCGAGGACGTTGCGCCTCCAATTCTTCCTCCCGAATGCGGGCAAACACGGTAGCTCGTGTGATACTTGTTGGTGCTTGAATTCGTACAGCGGCACGCAGTTCATCCTTAAGCCCCAATAGGAACTGAGTCACGAAGAACTTAGTGCTCAGCGTCGGGTCCATGGCGAGCAGATGGTACATGCAAGTCTCGAAGCTTAATCTGTACTCCACCACGGAACCAGTCTGCTTAAGCTGCAGGAGTGCGTGCATCTGAACCTCGTACTCATCTGGTCCAAATTCTTCCTTGAGTGCCTTGCTGAAAGCCTCCCACGAGTGCTGCCGAAACTGTCGGAATGCTTGCCACCAGAGCGCGGCGTGCCCGTCCAAGTACAGGGACGCCGTCATCACCCAAGTCTGCGGCGGAGTGCGGTACAGCTCAAAATACGTCAGGCAACGATCCAGCCACAAACTTGGTAAGTGCCCATCGAATTTCGGAAAATCATGCTTCGGCGGCTTCACAAATCCGCCGTCCTCATACTGCGCCCCGTGACGCTGCTGTTGCGGCGGCTGCTGCAGATGTAGGAGCTGAGGCTGAGGCACCATCTGCGCGGCTGGCGGCTCGGGCATCAAGGGCGCGCCGTCGTTTGCCAGGCGTGGGGGCAGCGCGGAACCGCCGGATCCCGCAGAGCGCAGATCGGGCAACCGCGTGAGCGACGCCACTGGCGCGGACGCTGCTTCCTTGCGCGTCGCGTCGATGTCCTTCTGCGTCAGATCCAATTGCTTCCGAAATCCTTGCAATTCCTTGGTGACTCCTTCGTTGAACACGAGTTGCTCCGCATGGCACTTGTCGCCGACCACAGCCTGCCCGTCGAGGCGCTTGAGGATGTCCTCGTTCGCCGCCATCGCCGACAGCACTTGCTGCGTCTGAGCCGAAGGTTTAGTTGGCGCCGTCGCGACCCCCTCCAAGCAGATCCGACCCGGCTAAGGATTTTGGGCAAAATCGCCGAAGCAATTCCGCACCTGTCGCCTGGAATCACATATCGATGCCGAGAGAGTACGGGGCACAGCGGAACCAATTTGTGGCAGAAATTTCTGGCTCTGGATACCAAATTGTAACGATCCGACAGAGTAAGGGTTCAGATCAATTACAGAATCAACAGATCAGAGAGAATGGGGATGAGAAGAGCAGAGCAGGATGAGACTTGCAGAAGAAGAAGGTGAGAGACGTAATCACAATTCACTCATTCCATAGTTTGCCACAACGATACACCAGAGCTTATAACAACGCTCTCGTCACACGGCCACATGCGGCCCACTTAGCTTCCGGCCCATGGCCCACGTACAACATGACACACTGCACCTAACGGAACTAAGGTGCAGCTGTGACACCGAGAGCCAGAGAGGACGCCAGCGCGAGGCAATGACGGCGGTGCGCGCGGCGTCCTTGACGGGGAGGCGCGAGACGATGTTGCAAAGGACAGTATCGGGGAGACGGCTGATGCGATCTACGCCGTCGGAGACCCACGATGCGCCGGAGAGCAACAAAGTGGCGTCGGGGGTGACGGGCGAGCGAGGGAGGTAGTCGTACACGAAGTAGAGCATCAGGTTTGTGCCCATGTCCAGCGTCCGGGGATCCAAGCCGTGGCGCTCCATGTAGACCTGCATATCGCTCATGCTGTGGCCGATGATCGGTTGCGGTTCCATGGCCGCCGGTGGATGGGGGGACGGGACGGGGAGCAAAGGCGACGATTTTGCCGGTGGATTGGCAAATGGGGAGTGAGGAGTTGGGGAAGTGGGTGAGCAGTGGCGTAGGGTTCCAAGCGAGAGTTGTTGGGCCAAACGTCGGCATCGGTTTGTTTGCAGGCCCATGAAACAGTTCTGTCTGTAGATGCATTTCAGACCGCTTCGGTTCAAGTTTTCGCTGATCACTTGCCACTTCAAATTTCCCCGAAGGAAAAGAGAGGTTGAGGCTCCAAACTCAATATCACGCCATAGAGTTTAGAAGCCACGGCTCCCAAAGCCACATAAGCAACCGATATAATTCAGGAAGTTCAGCTTCGCTTGGTAAGTAACCAGCTGCGTGGTGGTGGAATCCAGGAAGAAATTCTGGTCAGTATCCCATGAACGACAGAGTGTGTCATTGTCAGCTGTCATCTTACTTCCACCAACACTGACTCTGTAGAACGTCTGAAATGGCTGCGCTGCGAGGCCGAAGGATTCACAGATTGCGCCGAATCATGTAACAGATCATCAGAAACCGATATGACTTCAATAGCATTGACGAAAGATGTGTTGTTCCCTGATGGCACAAATGTGAGAATCACCATATCATCGGTAACATCCAGCGAATACTCCCTGACCATCGCCAAGGAATCGCTTGGCCGAGTGAAGTTGTCAAGTAGCACGGTATCCTGCGTCGACACCTTGAACTTCGCCACAGCAAGATCATAGCTCTGGTATCTGAAACCAAAAAAGTGTATCCAGACAAAATGCCGGCCACGGCTCTTCTTCTTGAAGTAGTAGGACGAGGGCACGCTGACTATCCTTGCAGTCTGATACAGCGTGATACTGTCGGAACCGGCGCCCAGCTGCTTGCGCAATGCTCTGATCGGATGTCAATACAGCCAGTGGCGGAGCTAGAACAGGCTCCAAGTGATGTCAAAAGCTCAAATTTGATGGTAACGGGGTCACAATCTAGTACTTACGGGTCAATTATCATGTACCCATAGCCATTTCTTCCTTACTACAATTTTTTTGTGATGTCGCTTGACATCATGGTCAGTGTGCAGCTCCGCCACTGAATACAGCCGAACCAGAAGTGTTGGTCACGAAGACCCTCTGACCGACGGTGGCGTCGCCCGTGGAGCCACAGTTGATGAGGTAGTTGTCTGCAGGGGTGAATTCGGCATTGCAGATAGCAAGTAGAGCCCAGATGCTCCCAAGAAAGAGCAGAGCTATTTTCTGCTCAACAGTTGTACCACCCATGATGAATCCAAATGGGAACTGGGGCTACATGGTAGAAGGGCCATGAATTGCACAAAGATTCAGCCAACTAGCCAGCCAGCCAGTGCTAGAAAATGGGGGGAAGCTACAACAGTTGAAGAGACTGGTAGTTTAGAATTGTCGACCAGCCAGAAGCAGAATAATATGTTCCAAGTACCTGGCATCACTTAAGGAGCCCACCTCTCCTTGTACCAGATGACAAACACTGTCTGTGAACAGTTGCTAAAGCCTGCTCTCCTAAGCAAAAGGAGTGCTTCAAGGTCTATGTTCACAAAACCTTCTTTCTTATCCAAAATCATGGCCTCCTGATCCTCATCACCACTAAATTCCAACTGATTACCAGCAGCTCTGTCAGAGAGACCCTAATTAGCTCCGGAGACATAGATAAGTCGCTCATTTCAAGCTGCCTTTCAATGATATCAATATATGACCTGCAAATATCTGGCAAATCCAAACGACTGGCCACAGGTTTCTGAAGCTTCAGTTTAGAAGTCAGACTCAGTTTCCAGACTTTCATGATGAAGCTCCTATGAAGGTTCATTGGATCTGAGAAACATAGTTCCGCCAGAACCTCTTTAACTTTGTTTTGCTCATCACGCACAACATCATCACCTGCAACATCCTCTATATGAATAACAGAAGAAAGGCCAGTTCCAGGACTACTGACCAGACTGCCAGAATGGAGAAGGATGCCATTAGGTCCCCAACCAACTCGAAAGGATCTGCCCATAAATAAAGCAGCATCCACAACGCAGTTAAAGTTGCTTGCATGGCTGGTAGTTTGAAGCCTTCTACCTTGGTCATTCTCACCGGAAAGCCCTTGTTCTATCGAGAAGAATACCATGAGAAGATGGCCCGGCTCTGGTGAATTTACATGCAGTGCATGTGGTTCTTTCCTTGCAAGCATTACCAGATCTCCGTCCAAATTTCTGAGAAGAATCGTGCAAAGGAGACAAAGACCTCAGCCTCAGACCAATTGAGATCATCTCGTCACGCTGCGCCTGGCTGGTGTGTCTGTTGACCCGCCGCTTTCCCCTGTGGGGGTAGCTGCCGTACCCTCCAAACTTCTTCTGCGCGCAGGAACGAGGGAGATCAGACTAAGAATTTTAATGTGAAATATAGGTAAGAGTTATATACCCAAACTGAACTTGTAGTCCGAAAAAAATAATAGCTTCACTATGAGGTGTTAACCTGAAGCTAAGCTTCTTCCATGTTATTCCAACTCCTTTGCCAAGAGTTCGACCACCAACTTTTACCTGAACATCCAAAGGTCAACCAGTTTAGTATGCTGCACAAGTTCATGCCGTTTGCTCAAACACTTATATAAATAAATAAGCCAAGCGTGCAACAGACGTTCATGTCATCAACAAAAGAGACCACACTCACTGTAATGTCCAAGTATTATTGTACCTAATCACATGAAATTAGTGAACAGTCTTTGACTCCAATCATGTGAACGTAAGGACATTTCCTATATACAATCAACTCTATAAATAGTAAGCAAAAAAGGATTAAAAAAATCCCAGATAACTTTAATTTGTATACCACAAGACCCACACAAATAGTGCTACATGATACATCAGGGTGTACCAGATACAAGTATACCACACATTCATTTTCGAGAAAACGCAAAAAAAATCGTGTTTCATTTCATTGAAAAGGGGCAGAAGTTTTACAGCAGTTCAATCCTCATAAGAGGCGTTCAGGGAATACAAAAAGGGGTACATTAGTGGACGTCCCAGGTCGTCGGATGATGTCGCGCAGTCCTGTTGCACCGGCTCTGGCCCAAAGGGCAGCTTCCTCTTTTATCTTGGCTACCAGGTCAGCAACGGATGGTCTTGCGCCGTCGAAGACGCAGCCATTGCGGTGCTTCCAGATGAGCCAGGGGATCAAGAGCGTGGTGGTGGCGAGTCCCCTGCGCATCGGCTTTGGTGCTGTCCGGTGGCTGGCAAGGCATGTGCAACCAGGACAAGATGTCGTGCCAGACCTGTCTTGAAAAGGGGTAGGCAGTGAGGAGATGCGCCATGGTTTCCTCCTCCTGGTCACACGGCAGGCATCGCTGATGATGTTGCAGGCCGTAGACGTTCCGCAGTCCAGCAGTGGTCTTGATCAGCCAGCCAGTGGAAGAACTTGACTTTAGTAGGGGGGGGGGGGGGGGGGAGCACTTTCAGATCATCTTCCAGGTGTCGCTGGCCATCGAACCTTTGAAAGTGACGGCGTAGCAGGAGCTTGCCGTGTACGATCCTGACGCGGTCCACTTCCAGATCAAGCTGTCGGGCTGGTCTGTCAGCAGCGTGTGCTCGATTTCGATCTATAGCCGCAGCTATTGCCCGATTTTGTGGATGCCTATGGTGCCGGTGATGTCGCGCGCCACATTTTCACCATGAAATAACTTGATGACACTGTGTTCAACTTTATACAAGAATGTGTACATTGTCAATACTACATATATCAGGATAAAAACCTCGAAGAAATGAAGCTGCTAACTGACCTGAGCATAAGTTTCTTTGCCTACTGAACCATTCGGAGCACTTGGCCGAGCTTGAAAACTAAATTATATCATCAACCTTGCACTTGGTCGAGCTTGAAACAGTCAGTGTTCTTACTGTTCTTGTAGTTCAGGATATCAGCTATAGTGCTGATGCCAATTCCTGTTCCAGTTGATCTTCTTCGTGAAATTCTTCTGGTGCATCGAACTCCTCGTCCCATGAAAATTTAGATGTTGGACAGTAACCTTCATCCTTCATGTGTTTAGCTAGCCTCCTCAACTCTGCATTTATATTTTCCGTATCAGGATGCTGCTGCTCCCCAACAACAAACACATGAACTCGGCTGTTAAGCTCGACCCAGCTACATCCTGGATCTTTGCTAACTCCCCGAAGTTTCATCAGATGTCTAACCCGCTCAACATCTTCCCATTTTCTCTGGGCAGCATAGATGTTTGACAACAATATATATGCTGAAGATTCCTCAGTACCTAATTCCATCAGTCGTTCACCTGCATATGCTCCAATATCGAAATCCCGCAATCTACGACTGCTCCTAGTACTATACCCCACAAATAAGTTCCATGGTCAATAGGTATTGACTCTATGAAATCCTTTGCTTCCGTTACCATCCCTGCCCGGCTAAGCATATCAACCATGCACGCATAGTGATCCAGTCTAGGAGTTAAACCGTAGTCTTTGGTCATTGACCTAAAATAAATCCATCCTCTGTGAACTAGACCCATGTGACTGCAAGCCCATAATACATTGATAAATGTTACATGATCAGGAGCAGTGCCATCTAGCTTCATCTCCTCAAACAGGTCCAGTGCGCCATTGCCACACCCATTATGTGAAAAACCACCAATAATCGAGTTCCATGCAATTACGTCCCTGTCAGGCATCTTTCTGAAGACAACCAAGCCATCTTCAAGGTTCCCACATTTTGAATACATTGTGGACAAGGCACATCCAACCGAAGTGCCTAAACCAAACCCGAACTTCAAGATTTGACTGTGCAGTTGCTTCCCTGGCTCCAATGCTGCAATGCAAGCACATGCTCTAAGAGCGCTAACTATAGTCAAGTTACTGGGAATGATTCCTTCTTTGTCCATCATGGAGTACAACCTCAGGGCTTCCTCGTGCTCTCCATTCTGCACATGCCCGGTAACCATTGCCGTCCAAAGGACGATGTCAAACTCATACATCTGATCAAACCCTACCCTTGCATCATCAATACAGCCACACTTGGCATACATGTCAACCAGTGCGCTCTTCACATATATCTGCACCTCATGCCCAAGCTTCAACATCAAACCGTGTGCCTGTTTCCCTACCATCAACGCACCCGTATCACTGCACCCATTGAGTACTCCAACAAAAGTGAACTCGTTTGGTGAGAACCCTGCAGCATGCATATGTGAGAACATGCCGAGCGCACTTTCTGCATCCCCATTCTGCGCATAACCGGTGATCATCGCTGACCAAGTGACCGAGTCCCTCTCCTTAGACGACTCAAACACATGGAACGCTGCATCCATACACGCAGCCTTCGCATACATCGTGACAAGTGAGTTTTCAACGGTTACGAATCCAACGAACCCATCCTTCACAACCAACCCATGCAGCTGTATCCCCATCGGCAAACCCAGTGGCACACTAACTGCGCTAAGGATCGCTGTGGCAACAAACTCATTCTTCTGTAACGGGCACTCCCCAAGCATCAGCCGGAAGAGCTCAAAGGCCTCCTTGGAGCATTTTCCAGCAGCATAGCCCGACAACATGGCTGACCAGGACACCCCATTCCGCTCCGGCATTTCGTCGAACACCCTCCGGGCATCAGGAGCGAGGTCCAGCTTGCAGTACATGTTGAGCAGGGCGGTGGACACGAACACGTTTGAGCTGGCCGAGGGGAGCTTGCAAGCGAGCGCGTGGGCGGTGGCTCCCGCAGACACGGAGCGCGCGCGCGCCGCTGCAGTGAAGGCCGCGGCGAAAGAGTGCGGCGAAGGGAGGATGGCGTTGGGGGAGGAGAGCATGGAGCGGAAGTGCGAGAGCGCGGCGTGGGGGCGGTGGCGGGAGAGCGGGTTGAGGAGGGAATTCCAGGAAGCAACGTCGCGGGTGGAGACGGGGATGTCGGCGAAGACGGCGAATGCCGCGGGAGGAGGGGCCGCGGGAGGGAGGAGTAGAAGGTGATGAGGGAGTTGGACACGGGCGTGTGGGAGGCGGCGCCGGACTTGAGCGCCCAGGCGTGGAGGGGCTCGCCGTCGCGGGCGCGGGCGGCGCGGCGGAGGTGCTCGACGAATTGCGTGTGGGATATCTGGCGCGCGGAGGCTGAGGGCGCCGCGCCTGCCATGACATGGATGGATGGATTAACGGTGGGCGTCCGGGTTTCAGGTTGCCGTCTGTTGACGTCGAGGTTGGAGACGCGCGGAGGTTGACGTCAAGGTTGAAGCCGGGCGGCCGTCGCAATCGAGCATGGAGGCCGTCGCGAGGTCGGGGCGGTGACGGATGGAGCCGCTGAGCTCGCCCGATGAAAGAGCGTTTGGGCGTTGCCTTGCCGGTGGGGAGAGCTGCGGTGGGAGGGCAGCGGCAGGTTGAGGCGGGAATATCAGCGGCGGGCCTGTGGCGGCGCTAGCGGGACTGCGGGAGAGACCTCTTGCCTCTTCGAGGCGCTGGGGGCATCAGGATGGTGAATCCTATTTGACGCTCATTGCGTCCGTTAGGGACGCAATCGCGTACACACACATGCAAAATTGTAAGTTAAGACTCACAATTACTTAAGAGCTACTAAACATAATATATTATCATAATATATTTTTGTATGAAAAAAATCAGCCATGAATTGTAGTAATGTGAATAGTAGTTGCCATTTTTATAGCTTCTAAACAATTTCGAATTTCAACTTGCAAATTTACATGCTTATAAAACTCTACCTTCCCAACATAATATATTTTTGTTAAAAAAAATTCAAAACTTTTAAACATATTTTATCATGATTTTCATCGCTATCAGCTGGAAGTTGGTTTCTACCGGAATACCGGATACTTTCTCCTTTTGTAGTCTCGATCCGGCATTCCGATCGGAGAAGCAAATGTTGGGCGCTGCTCCACTGTTTGAGGTGGGCTGGGAACCCATGTAAGATGGACCGCCCCATTCTACAATGGAAGATTCGATCTGTTTTGTCTGCCTGTTCTGCACTTCTTGGGGATCGATAGGATAGCGGCGACGACAGTGCTGTCTTTGGCCGGGAAGCTAGTCTCCGTTGAAGCGGGTAGTCACAAAGTGATTCTCGAATATCCGTTCAATGGTACAATGTATCTTCGTGTCCCACCAATGTGGAGTGTCACGGGGCACTATGGGACACTTGAGGGTGGTCACCGAACCTGTACAAGGTTGGGGCAATCTCCATACTTAATTAGAGCCTCCCAACAAATCCCTGCGGCTACCAAAGTCACAAAAATCACAAGGTTGAGGCAAACTTCACATCTCAATTGGAGGCTCCCAACAAATCTTGTGAGGCGCCAAAACTCTGACATGAACAACGCCCATATGGGGGCACTCCAAGTAGCCAAGAGTAACAAGCTCTAGGGCACTCTAAGTACGCGAGAGTAACAAGCTTCTCAATTTCAACTCCCACGTATCATCGTGGAGAAGTCAAACCGATGCAATGGACAAGAACACAAGAAGTGCTCAAATTCTGCACTCTCAAATCCCACCAAAACAATTAATGTTATTTGGGGAGAAGAGATGAAGAATAAAAAAGAACTCAACAAATGAATCCTCAATATCAAGATCCAAAGACTTTCCCTCACTAAAAGGAGAGATGGATTGGTGGAATAACAAATCTAGATGCTTCTCTCTCTATTCCCTCTAAATGGAGGCCTTAATCATGGAGGAATAGAGAAATAGCTAAGCTCAAGGAGGTCAACAATGGGGGTCAAATTCGTGCTCAGCAATCTGATCTCTTTAGGGGAGAAGGGGACCTTTTATAAGTCCCAGGAAATATAGCCTTTGTAGGAAACTTACACTGGATTCTCTGGTCTAGAGAGGCCAGAGTCTTCGGCCTAGCACGAAATCTCATGTTCACGAGGGACTAGAAACTCCTCCAGGCCAAAGACTTCCAAAGTCTCCGGACAGACCCCGACCATACTCAAGACTGTGCACCAGAGGCAAACGCCATTTGGCGCAGCTCTTGGATAAGTACAAAACCATAAACTCAATATCTGTTGCATTTTAACTCCAAATAAGGTGAGAACAAATTTTATGGAAAGCTAACGACAAGAGACACCATACAAAAACAAACCAGTAATATTTCTAACACCAAAAACGCAATAAGATTTTCATACGAAGTCCGTTTGCGAAGAATTTGGGCTTGTCGTGAAGATCACGATAAGCACCAAAACACCACATGGAGAAAATCCGAATAAGAACCAAGGAAGATGATGCCAAGTATGTAAAGATTTGAGCTCTCTACTACCGATACACTAAAGCTCAAACGAGAGCCCCTCTTGGTAGTACGGTTATCTATCATAACCCAGCCTCCCAACTAGCACCATGAGACCGGTAAAAAAAGAAACCCTACCAAGATCATATCTTTGTCTTGCGCATTCCAACTTGAGCTAGATAATGCCGATCTTGATCTCCTCAAGTCGAAACACCTTATTGATTGTGCTCCGCTTGGTGAAAACACACATATTGCTCCCCCATATTCCACTATGGAGAGCCTCTCTCAGGTATATTTTCACCTGACCATTAACTCCAAATAGGTGGCTTTAATCATAGGATTTCTTCGAGATGTTTCTCTTGAACTTGCACTTCTCAAACTTGATGACGATCACCACTTGATGTCATTCTCCATGGTGACGTGGGCCTACCCTTCGGGTGCCCCACCATGAAGATACCTGGTGCACGTACGGATTAAAGCCCAACTGGTGGCCTACTAGCAGACTACATTTAGGCCCACAAAGGAGGCCCAAGAAGACGAAGTACGCCGCAAGTTAGGCGAACCTTATGTCGGTAGAGACCTACCTTACCTGTAAACCTGATCGGATGCGAGCTCTTGAGACCCAGCCTCCTATATAAAGGTTGGGAGGGTCACCGATATAGGTTACGCCATACTTTAACCACAAAAACCCTAGCGAGATTGCATCTTGCCAGGACTCCATTGTACACCTCGAGATCAATAACCAGACAAGGAGGAAGTAGGGTGTTACCCTCCAGGGGCCTAACCCTGGGTAAACCCCTTACTTGTCAACCGACGGATCTACCAACGCTACCAATTCTCTCCCTCTAGCGAAACCCTAGGTAGTATAACCATGGATTTTATGTGGTCACCCCACGTCACATGGGGTATAGGAAATATTCCTTTTGATGCAAGCCCATGGAAATATACCTAGCCCCACATAGAAATACTACACACAAATATCATGAGTTAGTTCACAGAGCTATACAATTGACTACAAAACCAAGAGATACATGATCCCACTTGATACATCTTCTAGCTTCGTGTGTTGATCAGTATCTTGATCAACCTTGTATCTTTTCTCTCTTCATTAGATGATGTCTTGAAAATAACCATGAATGATCACATGATCATTTTCTTCAGGACATACTTACAATATGCTCAATTCTCACATGACCAATCTTCGGATAGCCTATGGAATAAAACCTTGGTCATCACATAGTCTTTTTTTAATCATATCAAATATATTCATATGCTCGAATTGCTTTTTACGTATTATATGTTAAATCAAATGACTAGTTTTTTCATTAGTTATGCTCAAAGCTTTGGTTCTCAACGGGAAGTCTCGAAGGACATTTTCGAGAACGACTCGAGCACCGTTACAACACCTTCATGCCTTGACCCAAAACTTTGAGTAGTGTAGCCTCAGCTCCCCACGTAGAGAGTAGAGCAATAGGGCGTCAAATTCGATTTTTTAGCAAAAGATGTCAAAGGAGAGTTACAACTCCTATGCTGAACTTTACAATGAGAGTTAAATTTCCTTGGAAAAAAAGACCTCGTGTTGAGGCTCCCATACGGTGGGCGTTCGGGAGGTCGCCCTCGAACTAGCAGTTGCGGTCTTGCGGAAAATGTCAAGCAAGCCGCTGACGTCACCGAAAGGGAATGCCTAGAGTAAACCACGCGGAGAAGAGAAGACTCCAAAACCCAAATCCAGGGAGCACGTCGCCCTCGTCCTCGCTCTCGCCGTCCTCCCGGTCCCCACTCCACTCGAAGTCGTCGCCCGCCGACCCGCCGTCCTACCTCGTTGTGGTCGCCGCCGTACCTCGCCCTAGCCTCCGCGCGGAAAGGGAGATGTCGTCGTGGCTGCGCAGCGCGGTGAGCCGGGCGGTGGAGGCCGGCGGCCGCAGCGGCGTCGCGCGCGCCGTCAAGGGGTACGCGGACGCCGTCGCGCACCACGCCGGCCAGGCCGTCTCCGACATCCTGCACGACCGCGGGGTGAGCTCTATATATGGACCCCCTCCCCCTCTTCCCCACCTCCTCCTCGCCGACCCCCTTCTCGGGCTCCCCGGCTGCCCGATCCCGAATTCGGCTTCTTCTGGCGGCGTGAAGCGAGGGCGCGGGTCGTCTGAGGGGCCAATTCGTAGCATCCGCGCGCCAATGTGCGCACTAGTTTATGAATCCAAGCTTTAATTTGTGCCATGCGACTTGGAGCTGTTAGTGCCCTAGCTTTGTTTTTGCCTCGAATTGGAGGGATGAGAAGAGCTTGCATACGAGTATGCGATTCCTCTTGTTCTGTGGACGAGTTTTCGCTATTTAGCTTTTGTTTATGCCTTTCGATTCATACATGAATGTTGTTCTTCCTTGGAGCATTCATGGTTCCTGAGTGGCATTTTGTACTCGGAGCAAGTCCATGGACTTGTGGTCGTGGTTTCGGGAATCGGGTGATGACTGATCATGTGAACTTAGCTACAAATTTAACGATTTATTTTTGGCTTGAGGAATGGAACAGTGTAGTCCAACTTCATACCTCATGAGCATATAGCTAGTAGAAAATGAGTCATCCACCAAAACCATCATGGTATCTCATGAGTCATGATGGATCAGAAAGAACTCTATTGATCTATTTGTGTTTTCTAGCTTTGATTTGACCACGGTGGCAGATTGAACACAAGGAATGGAGGAAGTTTGCACTGTGAGGCTTGATCTGACCTCGGGTAGTGTGGATATATGATATCTGGAGCCTTTTAGAGGGGCATTAGTTGCTGATTAGATGTGCAGATTGCCAGGATCACGCAAATCTTGTTCTTAGCGCTTACAAACGAATATATTTGGGTATTAGAATGTGTAGTATACATTACCTACTATTGCTGCATGTTCATATGCCTCCTTTTTAAAGATGTGCCGGTTACTGTGTGATTCTCAGGGCACACAGAGCTTCAAAAGTTTCAAGCAAACAGTAATGCGCTTGGAAGAGGCAGCAGTTTCATGTCATGGGGGTGAAAGAGTTGAATTATTAAGGCGTTGGTTGGGAGCATTACAAGACGTTGAGGCTGAACTTACTGGCTCAGATTTGAAAGATGCTGACCATCATGATTCTGCAGACGAATTGGATGCTTTAAAACCACCATTGGTGAGTTTGTATGTTTCTTGTTCATGTTTGTTTCTTTGTTTATTTTGTGTGTTTTGCCTAATTATTTTGAGAAGAGACTGATTTTAGTCAAGTCCTTTTATCTTAGTTATATTTAAAACTTCCCTGAGTTCATATAGTTACATAAACTGAACTATTGGGAGCAGGCTTTGTTTTATGATCCTGATATTGAAGGAGCACCTATGAACTTCCGTGATGTGTTCCTGTACAGCCAGGCACTTGAAGATATTACACAATCCATGGTGAGTTGGCCCAACCATCCTGCCCTGTCCACATAATTATTACTCCCTCCGATCCATAATAAGTGTCGCTGATTTAGTACAAAGTCGGAGGGTAGTTAGGTTTCACCGGCATTTTCGGTTCAATATTATTTTTCCTTTTTGAAACCAGTCCATACTTCCAATTGTAGAATGCCACTGTTGGTTCTTACTCAGATTGACGCTAAACACTGCTAAATTTTTCTGTAAACAGATTCTTGAAGCTCCATCTGAGGAAGAAGTTTTACTTCTATTGGAAATTTTTGGGTCAGTTGCTTCTGAAATAACCTACCAATATATTTTCTTTCTTCTGTTTTTTTTCAGTGTAGTTAAAGTTTTCTCAACCATCAGATTTAATTTATCAATATTATTAAGTGAATTCCTAATACAAAGTTCAACACTATTACTATCCTTCACTCACTTTGGGCTATACTATATCAAACTCAACTATGTACTCTTTTTATATCTTATAACAAAGAATTAAAAAGAGGCTTCACATATGCACCATGTAGCAAGTCCCTGCTTCCGATAAACAGCATTTCCATTGCCTTTTGACTGAGTTTTGTATTATTCCTATGTTGTAAACTAATAGCTCTCCACCTCTTTGGTTGAATTGTAATGAGCTAGTGACTGTTTTTTGTTTTTGTCTTCTGTTTCAAGTTTACAATTGGGTTAACCATTTCGAATACAACATTACACATTCCATATGTTATGTTAATAGCTTTTTGCTGACACTTAGACGCTCTTACCTGTTATTTAGTAAGAATGTTTAATAGTAATTTGTCGAGCTTATAGTTTTTTCTGAGCCCTCTGTACAATTTCAGGCACTTCACAGCTCACACTACGCATGTCTTTATTTACTATTCTCTTGTCAGTGACATATTTATAATTTACTACATTTTCTTCCAACTAATGTTGGGTTTTGCAGCCTCTGTCTCACTGGTGGGAAAGAAGTCAACAAGGCAATCATGAAAAGTGTGCAAGACCTGGCCAATGCCTTTTCAAATTACAAAGATGAAGTCCTTGTAAGTTCCCTGTTGCCTTTAAAAAACCTTATCAATTTTAGGTTATGCTTGTTATAGATTGCTCAGCATAATGGTACCTGGTATTCGGTTACTCATGTAGTTCATACATGTTGTTACCATGAGTTTTCATAAAGAGAACCTTATTGTAATTGGTTAGAACAAATAGATGGAGCATTTCCTTATGAACTTGGCCTTTTGGATCTATCCCCATCTGCTACCTTTTGACTCTTTAAGTGGTTGAAATTTTTGAATTGATTGCCCACTGGCAGTATTTTCTTCTTCCAAACCACTGCCTAATTTTTTGTCAAGAACAAACCAAGTTTAAGTGTTGCTTACTTGCTTACTATCACACCACACATGGATACTGGCACATTCCCCCAAGTTCTCATGGATACTCTAAATTAAAGTATAGTACTGTCTACTGTGTTAAATCCTTTTGATTGGGCTCCAGACTATGAACTGTGCTTACCCTTGCTCCAAGAATCAACACTAGGGAAGTGCTTATGCGGTGCCTGTTTTCGTTTACAACACTTCAGAAACCTAAGAAACTGTTCTTTAGCAAGAACAGATAATTTCTTGCTGCCAATTTTATTTTTGGAAGCATTTTCTGAGGTGAAAAAATGGCTGATGCATGTGAATTGTGAACAGGTGAAGCGTGAAGAGCTACTTGAATATACACGAAATGTCATTTCAGGACTAAAGAGAAATGCTGATATTTTGAGGTGAATTACTTAATCTGCTAGTTATCTATCTCTTATTCAGAGTACCTGTTACCTCCAGATTTCAGAAACTGCAATCTGTTCTCAATTATCAGATATTTTAGCTTGTACTCCCTCCGTCCATAAAAGGATGTCACAACTTTGTCTAAATTTGCATGTATCTACACACTAAAACATGTCTACATACATACAAATTTAGACAAAGTTGAGACATCCTTTTATGGACGGAGGGAGTAGCTTAATTTACGCAGAACAAAAAAAATGTCAAATGGTGTTTGCATTTCTGCTTTCTGAAGTAATAACACCTCAAGTTCAAACCAAACTCCTGTGAAGGCCTCTACAGAATTTTCAGAATATCAAATATTGCGGATCAATATTACAAATAGTGCATTGGTGTGACTTCAAGGTCCCAGAATGCTTTTAGATATGTGGTGCTTTTATTTATGGTTTCAAGCTAGATCAGCCTCTTAGTTTACACCTTGTATTAAATTTCAGGATAGATGCTGAAACCCTTGAGTTGTGGAGAAAACTAGAAGGGAAGGAGAACTCACGATCTCAATCAACTGAAGATCAAGATAAAGCATCAGAGAAGATTGCTGTTGCCAATATTGAGGTGTTACCTAGTCATATATATTATGACTTTGTGCTTGATTCCCTTTTTACTTTATCACAGTTTGTTTCCTAGTGTCTAGATGTGCCAAGTGGTTCTGCATTGATAATTTCCTTATCTGGTTTGGGAATTTATTTTGTATCAGTTGCAGACTTGCAGCAATGGCTTCATAATCGGACTGCAAATATTTCACAAAAAAATCTAAATAGTTTTTGCCTCCATAAAAAATCTATTGCTCTGTGCTACTCTACTCTTTCTGTTCAAAAATCTATTTCATTTTGGACATCGACATGGTCTCCCATATGTAAGTTGACCATCATATTTAATTATTTTATAGTAATGTGTTGCATTAAATAATATGTAATGAAATACAATTCATAAAAATTTAATGGTATCATCCCGCTAAAAGAGGTATCGGTATCATCCTGCAAAAAAGGTATCGCCGTATCAGTATCATCCCGCAAAAAAAGGTATCCCCGTATCAGTATCATCCTGCAAAAAAAGCTATCAATGTATCAGTATCATCTTGCAAAAAAGGTATCATCTCACAGAATCAGTCTAAATAGCTATATATGGCCAAAGTTAAAAATTCCGTGCATCCAAAAACATTTATTGCAAAAAGGAGGGGCTAGGTTTTTTCTGAGTAGATATACATGCTTATGCATATGAGAGATTGCTGTCTGAATTAACTCTGTATTGATTGATTGCAGTCATTTGTTTATTCCCTCCTTATTGTACATGGATTTTGAATTAATTTATTCTTGACCAATATTTTTCGATTTTTTGTGGATCTTTTTTTATTTTGTTCTGACGATGCTTCTTTCGAGGCCGTAAAGAAGGTAACACAGTTTTGTTTCCAGGCTTTGAAAGAGGCACTTACTGAAGTCCGCTTTTGCTCTAGAGTCGAAGAACTTCTACTGAAGAAGAAGTCGATTGCTCCTGGGGACTCCATGGAGATCCATTCTCAGAAGGCATGCATATGTTTTATGTTTATAACCTTTCGTTGATGTTGAGTTATGGAGCCTTACATTCTTTGAAATGTTAAGTAGTCTATACTTTTCATGGGATAGTCGACAGACTTACAAAAGAATGACAATATAGATGTACCCCGAGAAAGTTTAGCAAGTAGCATTTGTGTACCTCAAAACAGTGTGCTATATTTACCTTTTGGTGACTGGTGGTTACCATGTAAGCTTTTCAGCTTAAACTTAAAGTAAATTGCTTTAGTAGCTTCATCATGTATTCTTAGACCTGCAAATATGTGGTCTCCAATACTCACCATCTTCACAAAATTTTGCAGGTCGATAAGCTTAAGGTCCTGGCAGACTCCCTTGCTAGTTCATCCTCCAAAGCAGAACAGCATATTATGGACCACAGGTTTTGGTTTTATAGTTTCTTGGAAATATATTTTATATGAACAACATTTGCTATGTCATTTATTCATCCTCATTGGTATAACATGTATACAGGTTTATGCATCTTCCTGTTCACTTTTTTGCCAGAAATTCTTGGTCTCCTATCATGTCTAACTTTGTTCTCATACCAGGCGTCAGAAAGAAGATGCTCTGAACTTCCGTGTCAAAAAAGAGAATGAAGTGAATGCGGCTGAGAAGGTAAGTGAGTTTGCTAGATTGTATGTATTACCGAAATATACCAGTGCATATTTGGGACTTTAATTTCCTGGATTAATTGAAATATGTGCCCAGTTTGAAACCAATCTCATTTGGATTCCATAGGGAACTCCAGATCTACTGATCTTTGTGTTTGCTTTCCTCTGTTATCCCTATATAATTCCTGTCGCCCAATAGGGTCAGCCTCTCAATTTTCAACTGCTAACTACCTTGACTTAGACCCAATATCTGTGTCTGTATACTTATATTGTAGCTTCCTACTTCCTAGAACTTGCATGCTATGCGGTTAGTTATGCATGTTTATTATGGTCCCCGCAGAACGGCACTTTTCGAGTTTTCGTTGTACATAATCTCATGTTTGCATATATATGCAGATGTGCTAAAAAATATGTTTATGGTTAATTGCTTCTATATGTCTTCCACCCTGCTTATTCTGTAATAAAATGTGGCATTCTTACTGTTGTTTTCTTTTTATGTCCTGCTAAAGGGATTGCTTTCTGAGATTACTGAATTGGAAAAGCAAAGGGACGAACTTGAGGCTCAGTTGAAGAAGGTACCTTCTCTATTTAAGGTTCCTAAAAGATATATCTTGATGGAGCCTTTCATATTTTAGTTACATGCACACCTTATTTGCCTAATCCGAATTCAGATCTTATACATGTACTGTGGTACGACAACAAGTTGCTTGAACTTTATTGAAATAATTTTTCTGTTGATCTGATTATAATGGTTCATTAGTAAGTTTAAACTGTGGGTAATGAAGTAATGAGGCCCGAAACAAGGTCTCTTTCAGTATGCTAGTGTGCAAGATGCAATAGATTAAGGCTATGTGTATCTGACCGGTGATACAAAATAATTGGTTATGTGCCGAAAACAATTAGTCATCTATCTGCTTATCGTCTGATCAACTGATGCGAAAAGAGAGAGAGAGAGAGAAAAAAAACCCGCTAGAGTGTACAGATTACCGTAGTTCATAACTGAAATAGGAGATCCAGTTAGTATCCACCATTAAGCCCTACTGTCACTCTGTTGCACTTGCTTGAGAAGTTTATTTGTTGTTTCTCTATAACATGTTCTGTGAAATTTGAGACTTTAGCACCCCACACTATATTCTGAATATTCTTTGAATTAAGTTCTCTTGTGAAGATATTTCTCATTGGCAGGTCAATATATCAATAAAGGCTGCTTCTGTGCGGCTCAAGACAACCAGGGAGGAGAGAGACCAATTTGATGAAGCAAACAGCCAAATTATATTTAGTTTAAAAACGAAGGTGCTGATACTTTCCTGTTTGTGTTGATTCAGCCTTTATTGAGGAACTACATTCAACAACAATCTTTTGTCATACTGTTAACCATGCCTTTAAATTCGTTTTAACAAAGTTGTTACTCAGGATGGTGCATGACTCATTTTCTTTCCATGTCAACTCAGGAGGACGACCTCTCGAAATCCATTGCCTTGTGCAATGTTGAAGCCAATGTAGTCAAGACCTGGATCAATTTCCTTGAGAACACCTGGCAGTTCCAGTCCTCATACAATGAACAGAAGGAAAAGAAAACAAGGTATGTAGCACTTGTTGCTGTACACTGATTGCTTCTTTTATTTGATGCTTATCTTTCTCATGTAAAATTTCTAGTTAGGAAAGTGTTGCACTATTCAATCTATTGTGCATGAATTTAGTCGCTGACCTGTTTTACCCTTTTATGGACTTCACAGTGATGAGTTGGAGAGATGTGTGAGTGATTTTCTGAAGTTGACCAAACATCACCTTTCAGCCTTCAAGGTAAGTCTTTCGGTTTACCATAGCATTCATACACTTGGATATTACGTCCCCATTTTGTGCTGATTGATTTGTGAATTTTGTATTTACCAGGAAGTCCTAAGCCCGTCCATTGAGAGTATCCAGACATTCGTGGATAATTTGGCAGTCTTGAACTCAAGGTACTTCAGTCTCTTTCTGTGCTGTATTTCTTGTACTTGAGGTGTCCAAGTGGTGTCAGAAACTCAGAATTATAGTTGGATTTCTCTTGTAGGGAAGAGAAAAAAGAACATGAAGATGATGAATCATTAGATAAGACAAACCCACTTAAATCCCTTGAAGAGGAATATTTGGAGACTGAAAAGAAGGTTTGACTCAGCAACTTAACTTGTTTTCTTTTACCAGTTGATTCCTTGCACGTGTTTTCACATCTCTTTTACCCAATGAGTCAATGTTATTGAACACACTTGCAGCAGCCTCCAAACTGCTAGGGTCATTTGTGATACTAGTGCTTCCTTGTGTTTGGAATCTGTTCAGCTTTTCATAGAAAAAATGGATGAAACTGGCTGATAGTAACAATTTTTTTCAGATCATAATTGCTTTCAGCATCGCTGATCACATAAAGAAGCTGTTCTATTCTGAGCATGGGGCTAATTCTAGGTATTGTCGGTTGTTCTCTCATTGATGAACTATTTTAAAATTCGCATCCATATGGTCTTACTCTCTGGAACTAGAAACACTGAACTTTGCATATTTATTCAGGAGAGATGACCCAGAGGTCAAGAACCTAATTGATGAGATCGAGAAACTGAGGGAAGCATTTGAGTCAATAGAAAGGCCAACACTAAGCGTAGAAGACCACAAATCGAAGCCACTACCTGAGGAAAGATCTGAGTTGAGCCCTTCGCCTATCCAAGCACCTGCTACCCCTAGAGCCGCGCACGTCGACTCCCCAAAATCTCCCATGAAGCCCGAGCAGCAGCTGGATCATGATGCTGAACTTGCAAACCTGGGAGTAGACTTCGGGAAGGACGAAAAAGATTACTCAGGTGAGGAGATCAGCGGGTGGGAGTTTGATGAGCTCGAAGAGGAGAGCTGAGCGCCGACTCATCATCCTGGTCGAGCACCTGCACTAACATGTATTTCCTTCAGTTCCGACGTGCCAGAGAAATGTGAAACGTTGATGTATATAGCGTTGTCGTTCGATTGCATCGTCGCTTTGTCTGCGGTTATGCAGATTATGCGATTGACCATTAATTATCCTTGGCAAGGCAGTTGCTATTTGTTTGTTCTTGCCATGACCATGTTGCGGTTTACATGTGTACTGATTACTGAATAACACCGTTGTAAGATTTTATAAGGTTGGACTTTTTCTTAATACTAGCTAATTGCCCGTGCGTTGCAACGGATGCATAAATATTCTAGTGGTTCAACTCTAACCGTGTCAAATATGTAATTTGAAATTCTCGTACACATCAAGCATCATTATATAGGACAGGAACAAAATATAATTTGCAATCAACTTTATTTAACATAAAATTGCAATAACTTCCACATATGCTAAACAATGTTACTAAAATTTACAAGTAGTCAACTACGTAACTTGGTGAATAAGAAGCACACAAAATTGCCAAACTTGGTGAATAAGAAGCACACAAAATTGC
Source organism: Poa pratensis (assembly GCA_947311845.1). Taxonomy (NCBI): domain Eukaryota; kingdom Viridiplantae; phylum Streptophyta; class Magnoliopsida; order Poales; family Poaceae; genus Poa; species Poa pratensis. Next base: position 14,627,070 of record CAMZMU010000113.1, read on the forward strand.
CCTCGGAGCTTATAGTGTCCAACTACAATTTCAAATCACACAACCAATTTTGTGAAATATATTTCTCACTATAATAGGCATACACAATACTCGGGAAAAAAGAATCATGTACACCGTAAATTCTAGTATTCCCTCCGATCTATATTAATTTGTGGATCGGACAATCGGATGGAGGTAACAGTGTTTCCCTATGAACTCAAAAAATTCTATGGAGTACGGGCAATATTATGCACCAATCTTGTACCCAACACAACAACTATGCAACCGAAAGTCTAATTCAAAGTTCAAACACATGTGAGTATGCTACCGGGCGACGTGGTGATGCATGGAACTAACAAACACATATCAAGGAGGAGGAGGCGTGCAACATCAGCTTCGAGCAGGTGTGTATCATCGAGATGCATGACTGTGGTCTGCGTGCAGTAGATGTGTGCGGCGTACCGGTCATGTTCAGGTGCTTTGTAACAGCCCGAAGTGGAAACCCTAAAAACCCGTGTAAAATTTTCGCTTTTGTGTTCCTTGCATCATGGCATCCTTGCATCAAGTGTAACAACTGGAACCTTTAACTTGTCACTAGGGAATTGTGCTAGGGAAGTGTTGATGTTGCTAGGGAATTGTGGTTGTTGCTAGGGATTTGTGGAGACTTGGCAACATTCTAAAAACCAAATTGCCAAATTTGCTTCAACCAATTTCAAAACAACAAAGGCACTCAATCTTGCAAAATAAAATTACTCTGACACCTCCTATTTGTCAAGGAAGTTCCAAGAGCTCCAAAATAATATTTTGCATTTGCTCCAAATTGTTAAAGGAGCAACATTTTGAATTTTAGCAAAAATGCCCTATTCACCTTTCTAAACAAAAGTGGTCCAAACAATTTTATTTTAAGACGCCAATTTTTTTGGTACTGCTATACTATATGGGGAGGCTACCAGAATTTTCTCATATTTTTATAAAATGTTTTGGTGCCTCAATTAAATCAGAGAAACGCTACTGGTTTTAAAAGAAATAGGAAAAGGGCTTCTTTGTAATTAGCGGAGGACCTATCTGTGATGAACAAAGTTTTCCCAGGGGTTATCCGTGAAATGGTCGTCTCTCTCCACGCCACTGTCGCCATGCCGTCGCCGTGGCCGCGCCCACGCTGCCCACCGCGCCGGGGCCCCCTCTGCCCTGCCCTCCGCGACGAGGAGAGCACCCCGCGACCTCACCTGCTCCCCCTCTCTCCTTGTGCACTCGCCCCTGCTCCATTTGCTCTCCCTCTGCGATTCCCCACCATGGCGGCAGCCCGAGCTCCGCTGCCACGTCGCCGTCGATTGAGAGTTCTCCGAGCGAAACCAAGGCTGTAGAAAGCTCCGCCGGGTTCCCTTCTCCGTCCTCGCCAAAGGAATCGGCCGGGGAAGACCGAAATCGCCGTCACCTTCCACCACCTCGCTGCCGCATTTCGAGCTCCGCCGCGGTCGATTGCCGCCGTTCCAGTCCATCCCTGACCACGTCGAGCACGCCAACGAGCCGAGGGTGAGCACCGCGCCCTTCTGGACCACTTCCCCCTCCCTCTCTCGCCGTAGACTCGCCGAGGTTCGATTTTTCCGCGCTGCAGCTCGCCGTGGTCGCAGTGCTCGTTCACCGGATATTCCGGGTCGTTTCGAACCGGAAATTCCGATGGGAACCAGTGCGTGTTGCGTTCTCTTCCTTAGCCGAATTCTCGAACCTGGCTGATGCTCGGATAATCCGAGCTTGAAAGGATCGGAATTTCCGAAGGGAGCCAGTGCTGTTTTCTTCTCTGGTCCTTAGCCAAAAACGGGAGGGAGCAAATCGTTCGGATTTTCCGGGTAGGGAAAGTTCGAAGTTTCCGATTGGTTCCAGTACCAAATTTGTACTGTTCCTTTTTATTTCCTCCTATTTTTGGTTAAGTGTTAAATATGTGTTGGATTTAAATAATCACCAGGCATATTCTAAAAGAGGAAATGAAATGTTTTAACTTGTAATTCTTCGGAGCATCATAAAATGCGTGTAAATTTCCCGAATGTCTGGAAATGTGTGAACCAACCGTTTAAATGGTTGACATGTTTATTAAATCACCGATACCCCGCATTGCATCATCTGATCATGACATCTTATATCAAGTGCACCATAGGGTCCATCTTCCTCAATCAACAAATAAAGTTCGTTCATGACCTAATTTCACGGGATATCCGGGATGCGCCCCTCTAAGCACCCGAACTCCGTTTAATCGGAATAGTTGCATCATCCCCCTCCCGGGGATTTAACATGTCATGTCATCATGTGTTTGCGCATTGCACCGATGTTATCCGTGGTTTTGATTGTTCCTCTCCGGTATTGTTTGTGCATCGGTAGATCAAGGAGTGGAAGTGCCACCACCGTATCGCGACGACCCGTACTACCAGCACGCCGATCAAGGCAAGCGTAATCCCCCCTCTGAGCATATCTTATCCTATGTTTCCGCAATTATTTTCTCCACTATAATATTGCATGCGGTTCTAAATGTCAATTTTCAGGGATTAGAGTATCCTATAGTTGCATTAAGTTTCCGATGCCAATACATGTTTTCCCTCCTATTATCCATAGAATTGTTTTGTGGCCTGAGATACTTACTATGCTATGTTGATGCTTAGCCATGCTTAGTAAATTGCATAGCTATACGATGGATGGTTTGTGGTGAAAACAGGTGATGAGATAAATGGTTGTTGGTGGAGGAAATTGTGGTGACGGATAATAAAATGCTTAAATGTGGGGATGAGAGGCCACTGTGGTTGTGGTGTTTTGTCTCGTTCTCGCCGCCTAGGTGCGAGTTCTATACCTCTTGAACCAAGACTGAGTGTGCAGCCATGCGTGAGGCCTATGCATTCGCAGTGCAGGAACCCTCATAGACTAAATAACTCGGGCGGGGCTAGCCAGGAGTTCGGGCTTCCATTTTGCGCGTGCGTGATGATGGTGGGATGAACTGAGATGAGGATGATGGTATTAGGAAAATGAGTGGCCACGGGGCAGGGTGTGTGATCCACTGCTCCGTCCTCACTGATGATCCTGGGTTAGTCCTTAACGAGGGAGAAGTCGACACCGCTCCCACCCAGCCGGCTCTCCAAGGAAGAGAGCTAATGATCAGGTAATGGGCCGGACGGTACGCGTGGCAAACATTTGTACACCCCTGCAGGGTTAAATCTTTTCGAAAAGCCGTCTCCGCGGTTATGGACGAACTTGGGAAGTGAAGGTAAGATCATAGAATAACTTTAACGGAATGATTAAAAACTGGGTACTAGAGGTACCACTCACAAATGCAAGGTGAGCTTCCTCGAGGGTGATTCGGGGAGGTGCCTTTGATGAACAGGTACAATGGTTGATGTTGAGAAAAGTGATCAAGAAAAGAGTCACTTCTTACCTCTTTTGAAAATACTCTGATTAGTCGATGCCTTTGAGTTATGTTTTCATAAATAAAATCAGCTTTATGCAAAACAGCCATATAACTTTGAAAGCCTCATCGAGCTAAAGCTCTATATATAATCTTGCGAGTTCGTCGAACTCAACGTCGTTTGTTTTGTTTCAGAGGAGGACTTCACCGACCTCGAAGGTGGGTTCTTTGTGGACGTCGACGAGTAGTCTGGGGTTTCCAGGTGGCAGCTTGGGACATCCTGGAACAGCTGGCGCTGGATGTTTATCTGTAGGCCTCTTAGGCCATAATCTGGTTCTTGTTGTTTAGAACAACCTAATTTGCTTCCGCTTGTTGTAATGTTGGGTCTGTGACCTCTGGTTGTCATTTGCTATCTTTTTCTGTTATAAGAGTTGATCTATATGATTTGTGTCGTAGAGTCTGTGATGTGCCAGTTGTTCCACAAGTCTTGATCTCTCTATTATGCTTTGATAGTGTGTCTGGTGGTATTGGATAACCGGAGACACAGTATCACTGTATATCAGTCAGGTCGGGGCGCCACATGCTTGTAGGCTCTGTTCGCGGAGGAGTTCTGCAGGGAGACTGTGGTCAGCCAGCCTGCCAGAGATCCGTGCATCATCTGATGTGATGCCGAGTGTGACAGCCCAACAGAGCACGGGGAGGAGTTCTTCCAGGTCCTGGCCAAGTGCGTGTTCTGCTCCGGTCATGTTCGGGTTCTTGTAGGCTCTGTTCGCGGCACCGGTCATGATTAATTCCCCTCCCACGTTTTCAGCAACCCGCCCGCGCTCCTCGCCGGCGCCGCCATGAAACGCTCGCGCAGCTCGGAGGTCTTCCTGGGCGACCGAGGCCGCGCGAGCCGGCGCCTGCTGCCCTTCCTCGCCGCGGCGGCTTTCACATACCTCCTCATCGTGTCTGTCAAGCTCGCCAGCTGGTAAGACGTCAGCCGCCCGGACACCTCGGCCGCCGCCGCGAGAGGCCGGCGAGGTACTACTGTAGCGCGAGCCTCTTGAGCCGCCCCTGGAGGCGAGCCGCATCCAGGTCTGTGACCGCATAACCGGGGAGATCAATTGGTGCCACGAAGCTCTCAGGGCGGGGAAGCGGTGGAGCTGCGGGGCAATTTCTCCGAGCTTGACCGCGTGGCCTGGGAGGCTTGGACGTGTGGGGCCGAGTGTGAACGGAGGCCGCCACGTTCACTGGCGACGTGGGATCCATCCTGTACGGCGACAGCGAGCGAGTGCCCCGACTCGCTGGCGCTCGGCGGCGGCGACCGGCAAGGGCGAGGACTACACTGGTGACCTCTCAGCGCTCCGGCCTCAATCTTTGTGCTACTGCTGCTGATGCCTAGATCGAGAGCAAGGAAGACGACGGTGACTGATATAAATCCGAGCGTGTAATTACTAATTAATGCTGATTGAGGCCGATTGATTAGCGCTGATTCAGCGTGTAATTAATTGAGCATTTAAATCTTGCTGATTGATTGTTGCGATTGGTTGTCAGCTGAGGGAAAAGAACCGGTGGTAAAAGACCACGGAAAAAAACCGTGCGAGATGGTGTTGGACGAAGCCAGAGGCAGAAAGTGGAACCAAATTGTTCTTTTAGATAGCGCAAGTCCGCCCCGTGTGTGGCGGTTGGTCTTCCGTGATTGTCGGGCGAGTGGGCGGCGATCACGTGACGATCGCATCTGGACTTCCTGGTTCGTCCTGGTCTCCGACGAATCCTCGTCGATTCCTCCGGTGATCCCTGGCCCCCGTTTCCTTCATGTCCAACTCGCTTGTGTTTCCTGTTGTGTCCACATCGGTGTGGGTTCTCCCGTTTTCCTGTCCTTTTCTTCGTCCTTGTCTCGCCACCGGTGTTTTCTTGAGAGATCCAATTCGTTTCTTCTATGATTCTTGCCACAAACACGAATCCACGCATCCTTGTGCATCCACGTTTCCGTTTTCCAGTCCCATACACTAAAGCCTTTCGTGTGTGCTAGGGCATACGATCGTAAAACACCTACCTAGGGTTTCGGGTCTTGAGAGGAAGTTTCGATGGAGGGAGTTGAAGGATGGTTGAGAGGTCTCAGGTGGTCGGAAGCGGACAGAACGGAGTCAAGATAGCAATTGCTGGTGAAACAAATGAGTTTGAGACGGGGCTATCGGTACAGCTCCGTATATCGCAATGAAGCTAGCAGGTTGGAACAGCCGAGGTTTGGGAAATGGCCCGGCTGTTCAAGGGCTTCTGGCGTTTCAGAAGCAGGAGGATCCTGATGTTCTTTTCATCTCGGAGACAAAGCTGAAGAAGGAAAAATTGGAGTGGCTACGGTGGAAGATGGGAATGCCCAACATGAGTGTTAAGGATTGTGTGGGGCAAAGTGGGGGATTGGTGTTGTTTTGGAAGAACGAAGTAAATGTCAAATTGACGGGGTTTGTCTCAAAGTATCATATTGACACTGAAATTACTGAAGTTGTTGGTTTTGTTTGGAGGTTCACTGGCATATATGGAGAACCAAAAACGGAGCTGAGGGAAAACACGTGGAAACTACTTTGGACGCTTAAGCATCAAAACAATAAACCATGGCTTTGTGTCGGGGACTTTAATGAAATTTTGTATTCTTAGGAGAAAGAAGGGGGATTGCCGAAACCTCAGTGGCAAATGGACAATTTTAAGCGAGCTTTGGAGGATTGTGAGCTTGATGACTTGGGGTTCGTAGGTGATGCTTTCACCTGGAGGAATAATAGTCACACGACGGAGAAGTATATTAGGGAGAGGTTGGATCGGGCAGTGGCTTCCATTGGATGGCGTACACGGTTTCCATCTTTTAAGGTGGTTAACGGAGATCATCGTCACTCCGACCACCGACCGGTAATCATAGACACGCATGAATGTGTGAGGAGGAAGTAAGGTCCAGCTAGGGGCCAAGTTCCTAGATTCGAAGCCAGATGGCTTGAGGAGGAGGACTGTAGGGGTATCGTGGAGAATGGATGGCAAAGGGAGACGGTTGGCAGTAATAAAGGGTAATGGGAGCAGTAAAAGAAGTGCTAGGAGAATTAGTTGACTGGAGTAAAAATGTTCTTGGAGATTTGGACAAAAGAATCAAGAAAACAAAAAAAAAGAGTTGGAGATGTGGAGAAGGAAGGATATCGGAGCTGAACAAGTGAGGAAGATAGAGGTACTTCGGTTCAAATTAAGTAGGCTAGAAGAACAAAAGGAGATTTATTGGAAACAAAGAGCTCATGCACATTGGATGAAAGGGGGTGATCGGAACACGAAATATTTCCATTCTTTTGCGTCCGAGAGGAGGAAGCTGAACCATATTACAAAACTCAAGAAGGAGAATGGTGGTGTGGCCGAGGAGGAGGAGGCCATGAGAGAGGTGGCAACTAACTATTTTGTTAATTTGTTTACTTCCTCTTCTGGGTCTCGGACGGATGAACTTTTGGATCGCGTTGATCCGAGAATTACACATGATATGAATGACATGCTATGCAAGGAGTTCTCGGCTAAGGAAGTGAAGGAAGCGCTAGATAGCATTGGTGATATGAAGGCTCCGGGACCAGATGGGATGCATGCCATCTTCTACAAGAAATTTTGGGATGTTGTTGGAGAAAAGGCAACAGATGAGGTTCTCAATGTCCTAAATGGTGGACCGATGCCACCGGAGTGGAATGATACGTGCATAGTGCTTATACCGAAGACGAAGAATCCTGAAAGTATGAAGGATCTGAGGCCAATTAGCTTATGCAATGTGGTATACAAGATTGTGTCCAAAATATTAGCAAACCGGCTAAAGCTTATATTACCAGAAATAATAGCACCGAACCAGAGTGCGTTTGTACCGGGGAGGCTAATCACGGACAACATTCTTCTAGCCTATGAGTGCACACATTTTTTGAAGAACAAGAGAACTGGGAAGGATGCCTATGCAGCGGTAAAGCTTGACATGAGTAAGGCATATGACCGGGTTGAATGGGCTTTTGTGGAGATAATGATGAGGAAGATGGGGTTCGATGAGAGATGGATCAGCAAGATAATGATGTGTATCTCTTCGGTTAATTACCAAGTTTGGCTGAATGGTGTTCTTACAGATGTGATTATTCCCGAAAGAGGATTGAGACAAGGGGACCCGCTATCACCATACTTGTTTCTGTTGTGTGCGGAGGGGTTTTCATCTTTGCTGAATAAGGCGGAGGAGGAGGGTTCTTTGGAGGGGATCCGTATTTGTAATGCTGCTCCGAGCTTCAACCACCTTTTGTTTGCGGACGACTCGCTGGTACTTATTAAAGCTTCAATGCAAATGCTAAAGAACCAAAACGAGCTCAAGTGTTGGCTGAATTACATATAAGTGCTGAGGCAAAGACGGAGAAATATCTTGGACTACCGGTTTATGTGGACGGTCAAGATCCAAGACGTTTGAATATTTGAAGGATAGAATGTGGAAGAGGATACAAGGATGGAAAGAAAAGATGTTGTCAAAAGCGGGAAAAGACATTCTGATTAAGGTTTGTGCCCAAGCAATTCCAACCTTTGCGATGTCATGTTTTGATTTAACAAAAAAATTATGTGTGGAGATGAGCATGATGATTTGTCGGTATTGGTGGTCGCAACAGGATAAGGAGAACAAAACACATTGGCTTAGTTGGGAAACTTTGTCAAAATCGAAGGATGAGGGTGGCATGGGATTTAGGGACCTATATGGGTTCAATCTGGCAATGCTGGCCCGGCAAGGATGGCGCATGCTTTCCAACCCTGATTCTCTTTGTGCTCGAGTCCTGAAGGCAAGATGCGTGGTTGTCCAGAGAAGGGGCACGTGTTCCCGTGACGCCGAGAAGACAGAGTTTGCTGACAAAAGTTAGTGAACTTATTGACCCACAAACAGGACAATGGGATGAGCAACTAATCAGAGATAATTTTTATGATATGGATGTCAATGTTATACTATCAACACCTATCCGTGATTATTTTGAAGATTTTCCGGCTTGGCACTTTGACCCCAAGGGTGTCTTCTCGGTTAAATCAGCTTACCGTGTGTATATTCAGATGAGAGATGCGGATGATCAAGGCTCTGCAGGTCAGGAGGAAGGAAAGACGTTGTGGACAAGGATTTGGGATCTGCCATATCTGCCCAAAATCAAGCAATTTGTTTGGAGATTAGCACATAATAGCCTGCCATTGATGGTAAATATTAAGAACAGAGGGATGGAATGCGATACACTGTGTGTTTGTTGCAGGAGACTTGACGAGGATGGTGCCCACTTATTTATTAAATGCAAAGATATGAAAGAAATCTGGGAGGGGCCCATCTGGGAGAGGCTAGAGCCTAGAGCTGACAGAAATGCGTGATCGCATGAGCAATTACGAGTCTGCACGGCAAGTGGTGCAAGAGATTCTACAGCTCAATGATGAGAAGAAGGTTCTGATCTTCTGCATGCTGTGGCGTTGGTGGCTGCACAGAAACAAAAAGAACAAAGAGGGACAGGCTCCGTCGGCCGACGCAGTGCTTCGGCAGGTGCGATATTGGGCGGCTGAATCTCTCCAACACTGCAAAACGGAGAAGGGACCTGTGACAGTCAAATCTACAGGCAGGTGGCAGAAACCTTGCGGGGAAACCCTTAAAGTTAATACGGATGGGGCTTTCAATGCTGAAGCAAGGGAAGGAGGATGGGGATTTGTAATTCGAGATGAACAGGGAGATGCTCGCGGGTCCGGAGCTGGGCGTATTCGGCATGCAGCGAGTGCGTTACAAACTGAAGCTGTGGCTTGCTCGGAAGCAGTTCAAGCAGCAACGGCATGGGGTATGGCGCACATCCACATTGAATCTGATTCGTCGATTCTGGTACAAGCTTTGCAGAGCAATGATTATGACTTGGCACCTGAAGGAGTAATCTTTCGGGATATTCGTACGTTCATGAACCTCAATTTCAATTCCTGGGTTGTGTCCCATGTGGCACGCGATTGTAATAATGTGGCCCATTTGATAGCTGCTCTAGGCGCTAATCAGAATGAGGCGAGGCTGCTATGGCCTGAGTGTGTGCCAGATCATGTAAACGTTGTGGTGGCCAGTGAGTTGGCTGGGTCAAGGTAATGGTATCGGAGGGTTTAAATTAAAAAAAAGTATATATATATATATATAGAGAGAGAGAGATGGAGAAGAGATAGAGATACACAGACAGATGTTGGAATTAAGGTTTTGATTAAAAGTTGCACTCCTTTTTTTTGTTGGCAAACTCACCCATCCCCCTTGATTGGCGTTCAGTTGAAGGCGTAGTGTGTTGCAAAGCTCGATGTTGTACATATCTGAGAAATTAAAACATATTATGATTACCACTTGTAATGGTATAAACCATACCACCTGCACTAAATGGATTCTTGTAGTGCCACCTGAAAGTTACTCGCTCTGGTTCCCTAATATCTGCTGTTGCCGATGCCATCACGGTCTCTAAAATCCAAGTTTGACAATCATATTTCAATGTGATGTAAAATCGCGCAAAATAAAATGTCTTGAAAGTAAATCCTTGAGACAAATTTGTGTATGTAATTTCTCGTCTTCCGATCTGAATACTTTCAAAATAACTTACCGTTAAGAAATTGAAAATTTAAATGCACGTAAGACATCGTTTAGTGAACCTTCGGAGTTCAGCAACCTTCGGAGTCGCCGCCTTCTTCCTTGGGTGGCTCCGCAACCGCCCCATCTCCAGACTCCGGTCTCCACTGCTCCACCACGCAAGCGTAAGCGCTCCGGTTTGCTGCCGCGGCGGGCGCCGGATGGAGACGCTCTACACTTGTACTACGCGCGCGCCGTGTACGTTTCGCGGTTTCGGAAGCTGTACCAGGCAGTACCACCTCTTCATCCTCGGCGGCGATGTTACGGAACAGAAATGTACGAGACTGGAAGGCGGCGTTGAGCGCATCGCGTCTGCCTACAACTACAAGTGCGCAACTTGGCCGAGGCGTTGCTAGGAGGGCGATCGGTTAGGCTCCGCCCGCGAGGTGCTCGACGAAATTACCACGGAGGGAGGTTGTGCTGGCCCAGAGACGAGGTGCTCGACGAAATGCACCAGGAAGGTCGAGGCGTTCTGCGGCAGGTTCGGCATTGGCAGGTCGGTCCACTTCATGTTCTCTCTTTGTGTGCGTGCGCGTGCGTGAGTGTACAATGGCAGGGCACACAATGCTCCAGTGTTTTTTTAGATTTCAAGACTTTATCTTGTTCATCGTATGGTAATAGCTTTACGCAAAAGTAGGACAACAAGATGAGGGAGCACAGAAAGCTCCAAAGTTTGTTAAATTACCATTTTAAAAGGTTGACCAACGGGGGAAGGATCCCTTTCTTGGCTATACGTTGTTAGATAGATGAGATCTCTCTAGTGATTTTTCACGCGGATATCACCCTGTTTAGTCCGCGCGCTTCACCTGCGACTCAAACCTGGGTGGGCCGGCTCTACACCCTGAACTCTAGCCACCAAGGCAGGGATTGGTTTTCTTAAACTACCCTTTTAACCATCAGGAGTCAAGATCTAGGATCGCATTTCTACAATCAAGCAAGATAGCTCTAAATAGGCACTGTCGGCGTTGAAACTAGTTTTGTCTTATCTCTGAGAATGACAGCCTGACTGACGGTAGCGAAGCTGTGGAGATCTTGAATCGTCATGGAAACCGAAAAACTTGTTTGAATTATAGCTTCCTAGCCCAAGTTTTATAAGCCAACTCCTTTTACTCCATGGCAATCAGTGTAGTGGTTGCAGACTGTTGTCTTGAAAATTGACCCAATGCTAACCAACTATTTTGGCTCATACGAATGGATTGGGGGTGAGTGGTTGAACTGACCTGTCAGTCCCATATTCTTTACTATATGTAATATGACAAGGCATACAAGAACTCAAGAAGCGCCTTGAAGATACACGTTGCATGCCATAATTAACATCAATTTGAACAAAGACCGAAAACTTGGTCCGTGAAGACTGGTTTGTTGTACAGTAAAAAAACTGGTTTGTTAGCGACTAACAATAGTCATAAAGGACAATGCGGCAGTTTTAAATCACCGGCTATATCGGAACTATAGCGCTGCTATAGCCTCCTGGGAAGGCTCCCGCTACAGACGCTAAACTAAGAAAAACATTAATAGCCCGCTAAATTGGAAATTAACGCTAAAAATTGACTCTTTTTTAGCGCTAAATCGTTCTGCTACCGGCCCAAATATTGGCGTGGCCCAACATCTTCCCCGAATCCAGCACCCCTCGGGTAATCCTAGCGTCATTTTCCCTTTCACCTCTTCTCTCCTCAAAACAGAGCACGCGTACTTACAAGCGATGGCGCCGCCGACGATGGCGGCCGGTAGCAACGGCAGCTTCCGGCCACGCTAGCTCCTGCTACCAATCGTGCTAGGGGGTAATCCAGGCCACACACGCTGCTGCCCACACCCCTGATGCGCTCGGCGGCGACCCAGGTCTCCTTTCCACTGGTTGCTCGCCGCTTGTGCTTGGATGATTTGCCTTGTGCTGTTCGATCGGTAGCTTGCCTCCTAACTGCTTTGTCTCTTGGGTCTGCTCCCAGCAACAATGTCCCAGCGACTTGTCGTTCCATCACAAGGCAAACAGAAACAGCTCTCTCTTTTCTCCACTTTCACGCCTGATTTTTATTTTTTTCATTGTTTTAGCAAAACCGCTAAATAGGTTTAGCGCCGCTATAGCTGCGCTATATCCTCTCTTAGCTGCTAAAAAACTTGCCGCTAAATGATTTATCCCGCTATTTAAAACTTTGCCATGATGATTGTTCAGCAAGTATCTCGGTGATTTTCAGATGCGATGCCTGCCAACCAAGTCGTATGAAGAGTTATGTTAGAAGGAAATCAAATATTTTCACCTTGCTTTTGTAAGAAATTGAAGTTCGGTTAACTTCCTAAAATCTAACTGCGTTAACCTGGCAAAATGTCAATTTTCGTTATTGTTTAAAACATAGAATTTTCCTTGTGCTAGAAGTGACAAAATGGTGTCAGTGAGACGGCTAATGGCGGCAACATAATATTTAGGATATACAATACTAACTTAATATAAGGTTGATGGGTTTAGTTCTTTAAAGAAGACAGTACTTGAACTGGATGGAAGCAAGTTAGCCCCTAGTCGAGTATTAGTAGGCAAATTGGGTCAAATTACTTCTATAAAAGCTAACGCGTGAGCCCTATCTTTGCCCCCATCCACGTCACCCCAATTAATTCGGTTCGTCAGATCGGCTAAAAACGCCTCGCTGTTTCATCTGGAGCCGTTGGATGCGTTGTGAGCGCTATTCATGCGCCACTCCGCGCCGGAGCTCGGGTTCATCTGTGCCCCTCCGCGTCCGCGGAGACTTTGCCTCCGCGCTCGTTTCGCGTCCGCGCACGTCGTCGCGCACGTCACGCACGTCGCCCTGTCTTGCGGCCGTCTCCTTCTCCCCCCATCCCGTGCCTCACTCCCTTCCCTGCTTCACTCCTCCCTCCTCCTTCTTTCCTTCTTCCTCTCTCCAACACGGTAGCAGCTCCTCTGGAACGCGAGCGGGAGAGGAGAGAGATCGAGGAGCACGCGGCGGTGGAGGATCTCTTCCATCGATCTGGAGAAGGAGAAAAGGCACGGGGATTGGGGAAGGAGACGCGAGCGCATTGGCGGAGAGAGGAGCGGCGCGGGGATTGGGGAGGAGCAGGGATGGAGGATCTCTTCCATCCTCTCTCCAGCACGGTAGCAGCTCCTCTGGAATCCATGGTGGCTGCGTCCTGCGCCTGCTTCCCCGGTTGAGTTGAGTTCCTCCTTCTTCCTCTCCTTCCGCCGCTCCTCCTTCGGCTGCTTTTCCCGCGTCGGAATTCCTTCTCCATTGTCTCGCGAGTAGAGTTAGGCTGTGATTAGATCTTGATTCGTTGTTTTTGTTTCCTGATTTCAGGTGCGCGTGGATATCTGTTGCTCGGTCTGCTGGGTGAGTTGATTTTCTCACCTGCGATGTGTTCGTCTCCAATGATGTGTCTTTATCTGGCCTAAGATTTCTGTTGCTATTGTAGGTTTTCGTCGCCTGGATCTGTTCGTGCTTGTTGCTCGGGTTTATAGCTGCTGCTCCCTCTCAGAGAAAATTGGTAGATCTGTTCGTGCTTGTTGCTCGGGTTTGTAGCTGCTGCTCCCTCTCAGAGAAAATTGGTAAGCAATCAGCTATTTCTACAGAAACACACGGCTCTCTTGTTCGACGAAATGCTTGTTCTTGAGGTGTGACTGTTTCTGTAGGTATTCGTTTCCTGGATCTATTGCTGCTGCTCCCCAAAGATATTGGTGAGTAAAAACTCTGCTCTGCTCTGTTTCACTTTGCTCTGCTCCATGGAGTTTCACCTTGCTCTGCTCTGTTTTGTCAAAATGTTTCTTATGTACATATGTGATGCTGCTGGTTTGGAAGAATTTGTTTCTGTTCTGGACCTATCTTTGTGTATTACTTACATTCCTATATTACTTACTCTGTTAAATTAAGTAGATATGTTTCCACGGCATGATCTCAATATTGAACCTTTTTTTCGTGGCTAAAAAGCAAAGGCAAGAACCTGCAGCACAACAGCTTGACTTTTTTTTTATTTGTGTTAAAAGTAAACATGAAGCTCTCATAAGGTACGGATGTATTCCTGGATAATGGACTTGTCATGCTCTTTGTTATGCCACTGATTTATATCGTCCAGTATTTCTTGGTGGCCTCCGAGATGACACTCTGATTTATTTATATGTCACTATGATTTATAATTTGTCCCACCATAACCTACATGTACCTCTGTATACTTTGCTCACACTGTCCTTTTTGAACGGTAGGAATGTTCTATGATTTAGATAGGAATAAGTATTGTTTTTCTACTTCAAGTTTAAAAGAAGAGAGTGGGTTCTCAAATACATGGAGATTCCCTGGAGGTGTTTGGTTGTTTTTACTTTTCAGTAATGCAACAGTGTGTACTAATTCTTTTTCGAAGTGGAACAGTTTGTACTCTGTTTTGTTAAAATGTTTCTTATGTACATATGTGATGCTACTGTTTTGGAAGAATTTGTTTCTGTTCTGGACCTATCTTTGATGTTTGTGCTTGTTATTTTTTCTTGTCCTTGTGCAGGTTTGAAGGAATTCTGCTGCTGACGCTTCCTCTGTCCGTGGTGTTGCGTGCTGCTGGTCCTTGGCAGGTATCTATGTTCTCCTCTCTATTATTTCTTTCTTTACATTCCTGTATTACTTACATTCCTATATTACTTACTCTGTTCTTGCTGCTGCGGAATATTCCCGCGTGTTGTGTCTGTGTATTCATTAATTTTCTCATTGCTTATTTTGCGATGCTCCACAGGATGTGCTCTGTTGTTTCGTTCATTCTTCCTATTTTAGAGACCCTTGCAGTGCGTTGTGCTCTGCCTGCATTGTTTTACCTACGTGAGGTTACTGAGGATGGGTCCGTGCTTGCTGGGGTCGAACTTGAGCTTCCGAGTGATGGCGTGGACGCGGTAGGCGAGAGGAAGTTCTTCTGGAGTGTCGCTTGGTCTGGCTGCTTGGATGCTTATGACCAGGCTGCCATGGAGGCCATCAGGTTTTTTCAAGGAGTATATGGGTTCGTTGTCCGAGACTACAACTACGACGCCATGTTAGTGTATAGGGACTCTGTGCGTTCTGCAGTTGCAGTCGCTGCGTCGGCTGTTCGTTGTGTCGCACGGTTAGAGAGGGAGGGTAGGCGAGTGTTAGTTCCCCATGGTGTCCCTGTTGTTCCTGTCGTGGACCAAAATGTGAGGCAGGTGTCGTTTGATTGGCAGCTGTTGTACGCGCGGCTTGTATCGTCCCTGCGCCAGGTTTAATGCCTGCACTCTGTAACTGCGCCTACTGGCGTTCTTGTGTTGTTTGTGAGTCTCTGCAGTTATTGAAATAAAATGCCCTTGGCTTCTTCCTCCTCCTGGTCCCGCCTTCCATTTATTTAAAAAAACCTTGGATTTAGGTTTGTGTAGTCAAGAAAGCCCATGGATTCTGGTCTACGCCCTTCTCTTCCTCCTTGTTGTCTTTGTGTGTCCTCTCATCAAGTTGAGGCAGCGTTTATGTGGCTTCCCTTTGTTGGGCCTACTGGGCTTGGTATTTCTAGGTGGGCTTCATTTACTGATAGTCTAGCATTCAGTATGGGCTTAGTATTTGTATGTGGGCTTCGTTTACTCATAGTCTTGCTTTCATGGGCCTGTTTGGTTTAGGGTTTCTGTATGGGCTTCTTTAGGGCTTATGAAGTAGGATCATGCTTATCGTGCTTTACTTTGTTTAATTTCTTTTATCAGTGAGCTTTCCTTGGTTTAGTTTGTTCAAAAACTTAGGTCCTTTTATTTCTTTGTTTACCTTTCTAATGAAGTGCTACTTATCTTGCTTTACTTTGTTTGCTTTCTGTGGACAGTGAACTTCCCTTGCTTCATTTTGTTCAAGGACTTAGGTCCTTTTCTTTCAAGTTTTCTTTTAGCCAGTAAATTGCTGCTTACTTGCTTTACTTTCTTTACTTTCTTTTGTCAGTGAACTTCCCTTGGTTCATTTTGTTCAAGGACTTAGGTCCTTTTCTTTTAGGTTTTCTTTTAGACAGGTATAAATGGTTTATGTGAATATTGGCCTATCATTCAGTTGTGTTTGATTTATGTGACTTCCCTTTGCCGAGCCTTTTGGGTCTAGGATTTCTGGATGGGCTTCTTCGGGGCTTTTATTTTTATTAAAAATCTATAGACCTTTTATGTACTGTTTTTATTTCAAAAAACAGATTCGATAAAGATTCAGTTCGATTTTTTCTTCTCTTTCTGTCCCTTGGTTTAGTTTGTTCGAGGGAGTGGCCGTCTTTTCATTTGGTTTGTGCTCTTTTTATGTGTTTATTTAGTCTGTTCCTCTTTCTTTATTTTATGAAAAAACTTTAGGCTTCGTCCATTATGTTATAAATCAGTGTGCATTTTCTGGGCCATGTTTTTATTTTGTACATTCAGTAGGTTTCTTAGTCTGTGTTGCTTCAGCCTTAGTTATTCCTTTTTCCTGTGATTACCAGTTATTTCGCCATGCCCTTTCTTCTGCCTGTGCCCTAGCATCGGTGCCATGGTTCGCCCTCGTGTTGTTGGTCCAAGAGTTCCTTCTGTACCAGTGGCTGCTCCTCTTGCTGTTCGTCGCAGTCATCGTGCTGTTCGTCCAACGGCGCGTTATGTGGTGGTGCCTGCTCCTCCTGCTGGTCGTCGCATTCATCGTGCAGTTCCTGGAATAACTGGTGCCGTGGCCGTGAATCCTCCTCCTGCCGAGAGCCGCATTCAGCGTGCCCCTCACCGACAAACGGTGCAGCCCGTGTGTGACAGACCTTTGATATCATGGTATCGCAAGAGAAAACGTAGGTCCTTTACATTTTCTTGTTGAGTGCTCTTTCGTCCTGCCTGATGGTGCCTCACTGCTACTTCTTTCATTGTCTTGTTTGATTTGCTATAGGAGATGGTTTTTTCCCATTTCTTAGTAAGGAGGTTGCTGCTAAGAATCGCAAGATACGTAAGGTTATACACGATAGAAAGATGGGTCGTACGCCAGGTGCAGACCTAGCTTCCTCACTGGTATTAGTTTGGTTCAGTTTGTTAGCTGCTGTGTACGTCCAGTGAATTTCTCTCTGTGTGTGGTTCATACAGACGCTCCTTTTTCTTCACCCTCAGACCCTTCTTGGGTTGGCTTCACGGCTGAAGAAGCTGAAATTTTAAAAGGTAAGGTTTGCACTGTGTGCTTTGTTTGCCTGCGTTGGGTGTTCTTATATTCGCCGTGTTTGTGACTGAAGATGAGGCTTTCCTGTAGCTGGATACTATCCGAGGTCTTATTATGGTGGCCCAGCGTTTATGTGTGCTAAATGCACATCCAGCTATTGGTTCCAGGAGAGGGTGGTGTCGGCTTCTTCGATAATAAATAGACGAATTGTCTACAACAATTGCTGCAAAGGAGGGAAGGTCTTTGTTCAACCGTTCAAGAAACCGCCTCCGTTTCTTCAAGAGCTAATTAACTTTGCTGGTCCTTCACGTAGCAAGGATTTTATTGAAAAAATTCGACAGTACAATTGCCTCTTTGCTTTTACTTCCATGGGAGCAACCATAGACCGTTCCCTAAACAATGGTGGTGGTCCAAACATTTTCAAAATATCTGGCCAGGTCTGTCACAGAATGGGGTCCCTTCTACCTCAAGAAGGAGAACGGCCAAAATTTGCAGAGTTATATTCATATCACGGTGGAAATGAGGCCGATAATCGAATACAGGCTTTACACAAGGATGATAAAACTGAGGGGGGTTTAGATATATCGATTGTTAATGAGCTTACTAAAATGCTTGATACCCATAATTCTCTTGTCAAAAAATGGCGCATGGCTAAGGAGGTGCTATTAGAAAATAGCTTTGCTGAGGTCTCCATTCGTATAGTTGCTCCTGGTCCTGATGATGGCCCTCAGTATAACCTGCCTTCCACCGATGAGCTTGCGTGCTTAGTGGTTGGGGAACTTACCTTGGAGACTCCTTGTCGGGACATAATAGTGCGTGGTAGAGGTACCCATTTACAGCAGATATCTTCTTTACATCCTGCTTATATGGCTCTACAATACCCTCTTCTGTTTCCATACGGTGAGCGTGGGTTTCAGCTGGGTGTTAAGTACCTTGGAATAGATCCCTTGGACACCTCAAAAAGACAGAAAGTGACCATGCAGGACTTCTATTCGTTTTGTGCTCACTATAAGGAGGGCCAGCATAACCCTTACCTTTCATGTGGTTTATTGTCTGATCAGGCTATAGTGGACTCTCGTGCTTGCATTGATGAATGTAGGCTTCGTTTTATCTTGCTAAGCAACGACGATATGAGGGCCGAGAATCTGCAAGGCCTTGTAGATGCAGTTGGAGAAGGACGCATGGACGGGAGCTCTGTTGGTAAAAAGAACATACTGCCCTCTTCGTTCATCGGTGGCCGTCGCTATATGGTGGAGAACTTTCAAGATGCAGTAGCTGTCTCCCGTGTTCATGGTGCTCCAGATATTTTTACCACATTCACGTGCAACCCCAAGTGGCCTGAGATTACGGAGGCACTTTCTTCTGAACCAGGACAAAGGCCACACAACCGAGCTGACATGACTGTTAGGGTTTACAACATGAAACTTAATGAGTATCTCCATGATATAAAAGAGGGAAAAGCGTTTGGCCCTGTTGTCGCAGGTAATTACTAATTAATCCTTCGGCTGCTGATTCTTTTCCGTCTTGTTGGTCTTCTGTTTCTCTGTTTGTCTTTTTGTATTTTGATCATCTGTTTTGTTTCAGTGCTGCATACTGTAGAATTTCAGAAAAGGGGCTTACCACACGCGCACATACTTGTTTGGCAAAACAAAAAGAAAAGGGGCGAGGTGAGCCCTGCCTTAATTGATTCATTTATCTCAGCAGAGCTACCTGATCCTGTAGAGGACCCTCTTGGGTATGTCCTTGTTGCTGAATTTATGATGCATGGCCCGTGTGGCCCTGACCATCCTAAATGTCCATGTATGAAAGATGGCCGGTGTTCAAAAAAATTTCCTAAAGAATTTCAAAATGATACCTCTCTTGATGAAGCTGGTTTCCCTATTTATCGGAGGCGCAGTAATGGCCGTTTTGTTTTTAAACATAAAACCAGGCTTGACAATAGCCATGTTGTTCCTTACAACATGGCGTTGCTAAAAAAATACCAGGCTCACATAAATGTTGAATGGTGCAATAAGACTCATGTCATAAAGTACCTATACAAGTATGTTACCAAAGGCCCTGATTACTCAAAGGCTCTATTTCAAAGGATACAAAATTCTGTTGAAACCCATGGTGAGGGCGTAGATGAAATCCAGGAATATAGAGAGTGTCGTTACATCTGTACTCATGATTCCTTTTGGAGATGCTATGGATATGATATTCACAGCAAAAAACCATCTGTTGAAAGGCTTGCTGTACACCTGCTAAATAAACATATCGTACGTTTCCGTGCAAAGTCTAACCTTCCTGCAATCATTAACGATAGCATGCTCCAGAAAACTATGTTGACAGAATGGTTTGTTGCTAATACTGTGCATGAAAGTGCCAGATCTTTATCATATTGTGATTTCCCTACTGAGTGGACTTGGATAGGAAAGGATAGAACTTGGGTTAGTAGAAAACAGGGTGACAAAATCGGTAGAATATACTATGTGCATCCTTCTACTGGTGAACTTTATTATCTTAGAATGCTGCTGATGCTTGTTAAAGGCGCAACTTGTTATGCTGATGTTAGAACTTATAATGGTGTTGTCTATAAGGCTTTTAAAGATGCATGTGCTGCCAGGGGTTTGCTTGGTGATGATAGTGAATGGTATTATGCTTTCGATGAGGCTTTAACTTGGGGTATGGGGAATCAGTTGCGTCGATTGTTTGTTACCATGATTATATTCTGTGGCGTTATTGATGAAAGTTTATTTTTTGAAAAATACTGGATTTACATGGCCGAAGACATTCAGTATAGGATACGCTCTGCTCGTGATGATTCCTCCTACATAGTTCCTGCTGAGGAGCTTAAAGACATGCTATTAGATGAATTAACTATTGTCTTTGCTAAAAATGGATGTAGTATTCTGGATCATGCTTTGCCTTTAAAATCTGGCTCTAATAAAAGCTACTCTCAAGTTGACATGATTAGTGATGAGATGTCTCAGGATTTTGAGTCACTCCTTAAAACCTCTGAGGACATGCAAAAGAAACTCAATGCGGATCAGCGGGCTGCTTTTACAGCTATTGTTGATCGAGTTAGGAACAACGAACATGGTTTATTTTTTGTGTCAGGCCATGGTGGTACTGGAAAAACCTTTCTTTGGAATGCTCTTGTTACATACCTTAGAGGACACAAAAGAATTGTTTTGACTGTTGCTTCATCAGGTGTTGCATCGCTTTTATTGCCTGGAGGTAGGACGGCTCATTCTAGGTTTAAAATACCAATTGATCTGGATGATAATGGGGTCTGTGAAATTAGGAGAAATACCAAGCTTGCATCTTTGATTGAGTCCACGTCTCTTATTATCTGGGACGAAGCTTTGATGACACATAGGAGGTGTTTTGAGGCCCTAGATAGAAGCCTGCGTGATGTTCTATCTGCTCGTGACCCCTCCTTGGCCGCTTTGCCATTTGGTGGCAAAATAGTGGTCCTGGGGGGGGGGATCTTAGGCAAATCTTACCGGTGATTGAAGGCGGAACCCGAACTCAGGTTGTGAATGCCGCTGTAACAAATTCTCCTTTGTGGCGCGGTGTCACAGTCCTTAGCCTTACAAGGAATATGCGGCTGGATGTTCAGAACGCTGATCCTGTTGTGCAGGCTGAGGCCACGACATTTGCTAAATGGGTTCTGGACATTGGTGATGGAGTTTTCCCTGCAGTGGCACGGGCAGGAGATTCTGATCCGACATGGATTACTATTCCTAGCGAGCATCTGGTGCATACTGATGATGAAAATAAAATTGATGCAATATTTGGGGCTGTATATCCTGACTTCTCTGAAAGATATTCAGACCCTGATTACTTGAGAGAAAGAGCTATTTTGACGCCGATGAATGAAACAGTTGAGCTCATCAATGACCATGTTCTTTCCCTTGTGCCTGGGGAAGAAAAAGAGTACTTAAGTTGTGATTCAACAGGAAGCTCAGCCGATGGTGTACGTAACATAGATATCTTTTACCCTGTGGAGGTCTTAAATACTGTAAAAGTTAACAACTTTCCTTATCATAGACTGGTGCTTAAAGTAGGTGTTCCCATCATGCTTATTAGGAATATAAGCCAATCAACAGGATTATGTAATGGGACTCGTCTCATCGTTACTGGACTTGCTGAAAAGGTTATTAAGGCAATAGTAATGACTGGTTCTAATATTGGAGATGTTGTGTACATACCTAGGATATGCCTTACTGTTAAAGATCCTAAATGGCCGTTTACCTTGCATAGGCGTCAGTTTCCTATTAGGATTTCTTATGCCATGACTGTTAACAAGAGCCAGGGTCAAACTCTTGCGGCTGTTGGTTTATATCTCAAAACTCCTGTGTTCACACATGGTCAGTTTTACGTGGCGGTGTCTCGTGTGACTTCTAAAAAAGCTCTAAAGATATTGATTGAGAACGAAGATGGTACATGTGGTTCTGAGACTAGGAATATTGTGTTCTCTGAAATATTCCAGTCCTTGCTTAACAGATAGTCTCCAGTGCTATGTACATAGTATAGACCTTTAGCTTGTGTACTTTTGGTGGGTGCATCATTTTGTGTTACATATACATGCGGTTCTGAGACTCGGGATACTGTGTTCTCTGAAATATTACAGTCCTAGGCCTTTAGCTTGTGTACTTTTGTTGGCTGCATTGTTTTGTGTTACATAATTTGGCAAATAGAGATGATGGATTCCTATTTCTTGGGTTATGTTGTCTTTGGCTTATGTACTTTTGCTGCTTGCATCCTCTCTCGATGTTTTTGTTAGAAGCAAGTATTATCAGGTAGTGCTTGCAAATCGATGATTTATTTGTGTGTGAATCTGTTCCTGCTCTTTTTGTTGGTCCTTATGTTAGATTTCTCATTGTTTTAACTAGCTTTGTGATGCTATTGCAGATGGCGACTTCCTTGCTTTCTCAGATCCATGACGGTGAGCAAAAGTGGACTATCTGTGTCTATGTTTCTCGTATGTGGCATTTCCGTGGGGGGACGGATGAGGGACCAATTCAACACACTGACTTAGTCCTCCTTGATAGTGAGGTGTGTGCCCCATCTCTCATTTTTTGTTTGCCATGAATAACAGCTTAAGTTATATGATCTTCCCTCTTTCTTGGCCTAATACAAGTGTTATTTCTTCAGGGAACTCATATGTATGGTCAGATCCCTGCAAATATGGTGGACCGCTTCAAAGATGTGCTGAAAGAAGGCAAGGTCTATGTCATCAAGAAGTTTCTGTGCACCCCTCAAGGTCAACATACAGGCCTGTAGAGAGCCCTTTCATGGTGCAATTCACTAGGTTTACCGTGGCTGAAATAAAGAATGGCGTTGAGGACACTTATGCTTTCTGCACCTACAATTTGACTGCATTAACTGACATCCCAACTCCCAGTGGTGGACCCCCACCACGCTTCATTGGTGTGTTATGCTTGACTGTGCTTTTTTAAATCGTTGGTTATTCACCTTTATGTGTTGTGTCTAACCTTGGTTTTCCGATTTACTTCCGTGCAGATGTTATGGGAAAGATTACCATGGTTTCTGATATCATCCCAGTTCAGTCAGGTGCTCAGATTACAGCATCAAACACAAGGACAATTATGCTGGTCGACCTGCTGTAAGTTACGATGTTCATTAGCCTTTTGGTTGATGCCAGTTATCTGTGCTAATAATGCATATGTCTGATTCTTTACCTCCTTATGTCTGTGTAGAGGTAATGAGATGAGGATTGTTCTTTGGGGTGATCGGGCGGTTGAATTTGATGCAGAGGCTGTTCGTGCCTGGGGGGCTACTGAGCCGGTTATTGCTATCTTCGTGGGACTGTTACCTAAGATGTCTCGTGGTAGGTGTTACCAATTTACCTTCTTTGCAGAGCTAGGCCTTGACAATGAAATGGCAATGATACTCTGTTAATTTGTTTCTGTACAGTACGCACCCTTTGATGTTTTAGATAATGTGCTTAATCAGTAATTTTGTAGCTGTTTGGTTTCTCAGATTTCATATAAGCTATAGTATGTGTTTTAGTTATCATCAGTTTAACCTTTCTTGTTCTATGCTTTTGCTACAGGAATTCTGGGTCTGAGCGGTAGCTCTCCATGTCGCTGGTACATTGACGAGGATATACCAGATATTAATTCTTTCCGTCTAGGGTATGTACCCAGGAGCAGCTTCATGTCCTATTTACTTCCCTATAGATCTTTGTATTTAGGCTTGTCTTTTCCTTGATGTAGACTTGGAGAGCAGTTCGTTCCTCTGGCCAGCTATACCCCAACAGGGCCTGACGCTATTATGCCCGTGCCCACCAGGCTCCCAGTGATAAAACTGTGTTAGAGCTCATTGAACTAGATCCTTTTGAAGAGATGGTAAGCACATTGTGTGATCCTATTTTTGGTCATGGCTGTTTTGTTTTTAAGCTTGCTATGATGTTTCTGTTAGCTAATGTTGATTCTACAGGACAACCGTTTCATCTGTACCGTCACTGTTGAGAGAGTTAGCCGTGATCAGCGTTGGTGGTTTCCTTCGTGTTTGACATGTCGCAAATCTGCTAAGCTTGCTGGCAATCAGTTCACCTGCTCAGGCAACACCTGCACCTCTGTGAAGGCAGAACTTACGTGAGTAAATTAGTTGTTAATTACTTCCTCTGGCTATAGCTGGTGACGTGTGCTGAGTTCTAAAGTATTCTATTTACCCTCACTCATATATAAACACAACCCATGTCTCAAAAAAATTGTCAATTGCAGTCTACAACTACAGCTTGCACAACAAGAACAAGTAATTAAATGCATTGACTGTACTTTGATGATTTATTCTGTAATTGAAAGTAGTTTGGTGATTTTTTTTGGTTAGATCACTGCCCGTGAACAAATTCACGGCACATCTCTGAAAAAGTGCAGTGAAAACCCATCTTTGATAGCATACAGTACAGCTGCTGCGATCATTGCTTTGTGTATATATGTCTTGCTTGCATAGCTAAACTGATGATCCACCCCTCATGTTAGCAGGTCTATCGCCTATGCCCCTATGCCCTGATTGCCCTTTTCTGTTTCAATTTTTATCTGTAATTGTCTAATTGATATATTAGAGTGAGAACAAACTGGTTGTTGCATGACAGATTTGTTTGCCTTCTATGCGATAGTTAGTTCATAAAGTTTTTCAGTCCAGAAATATGCTACATAATTAAATATCTGCATGTGATCTTTTTATATGGGTATCTGCTTGGGTTTCTGGAATGTTGGCATTTGACAGTAGTCTCTAATGTATTTGCATGATTTTCTTCGAATACATGGTAATTTACCTCTGATTCCTTTCAATTGCTTGGCTTCTAGGATGTTCAGATGCCAGTTTGGCTTCTTTTTTTTATTGTCGAGATGATCTTGGCTTCTTTTTGAAGATGCCATGTGGTATAATATATGAAGAATGGCTTAGAAATTGAAAGTAGATGGTAACTATATCGCTGTAGCTTCATTAGGAGTGACATATGTATGCTGGTAGCATCTAGAGATGCTTCTAAGACGAATAGCTTGGGACATGGTATCTAAGCATGGTGTACGGTTCAGTTTACTACTGCATTGTTTGGGACACTTCCTATTTATTATTAAGTGTCGTGAAAGTGCTGAAATGCTGCAATGATTCCTAGGATGAAGATTACATAATGCTCCTTATTTCTGTTCTTCAAATCATTTACACGATTTTCAAAGATTCAGTTCAGTTGGGTTGACCTCAGGTGTTATCTTTGTATCAGCTGAATATTAGATTCAGTGGGTATACTTGCTCTCGTTTCATCTGTTCATCTTCAGTTCTGGAATCATATTATCACTATATTTGTTTGTGTTGATTGTGTGAAACAATTGAATAGAGGAACCAAATGAGCCCCTTTATATCAATATACCAAGGATAGAGGAACATGTCTCATAATATACAGAGAATTTCCATCATTGGTTTTCATGTTCAGTTCTGCAAAAATGAGCCCCTTTATATCAATTAAGTTGTTCTTATATTTGACATGCCGAAGGTCTGAAACTTTATTGCCTCTCTATCCTAGCAGATGTCTCACTGGTAGCCTGATACATTACTTGTTATGGGTCTACAGGTACTGTGTTTCTGTTTTTGCATCTGACGGCACGGCCGAAGCTGAATTTGTGATGTTTGACAAGGTTGCAATGAAGGCTCTATCAAAGCCGTTAATGAAGTTGCTTGGTCAAAGGCACCCAGGATATACCACAAGTGAAGAAATGGCCAGTGTTGCAAGGTTTGACGCTACTATCCCGCCAGAACTTGACCGCCTCGTTGGACAGAAGTACAAGCTCATGGTCTCTATATCCAAGAAATGGAGGTTAAACAGCGGCGAGAATCTATCCTTCCAAGTCAATAGGATTGAGGAGACTTACAAGCCTGAGCTACCTCCGCTTGTCATTCCTGCTGCCGCTGAATCTGCTGGGACATCATCCTCTACCGGTTCAGGCATACAGATTCCATCAGCTCTTCCGGCTTTACCTCCTGTTGCATTCACTCCTCGCCCGGTGAGTTGACATCATATCCATGCTTTTTGCAGTACATATGGATACTCCTTCAGATGGATTTCTGTCTATCCCCTCCTGTTATATGTGTTGTTCTTTCTTTGCCTCATGATTTGTGTTTGTTCTAACACAGGCAACTACTCCTCCTGCTGCCAAGCTAAGCCCTTCAACTCCAGCTAAAGGGTACTGCCTTACACATTTGTGCCAATATGGCCACAGCCTATTTAGTCCCTTATTCCATTCTATTGTCGCTATATATATATATTGAATGTAACAGGTCAACAGCCCCTAAACGTGGCTCTGCGAGGCGTGCTCTCTTTGGAACCCCGCCTAAAGAGAAGATAAATCTTGTTGCAGATATTGCTAAATCAACTGAAGAAGAGACAAATGTTAGTTTTTCTATTTCATAGTTCTAGCCATGTTGCTGATTCATTGCTTCTAATACTTTGCTTTGTTTGTACTTGCAAATTACCTAGCTTCCTGCTGGACCTGTGGTGGATGATGTTATGAAGGCCAGTGAGGAAAAAGATGGTGACATCCTGCTGCCCAAACCTAAAAGGTCCAGCTTTCCTAGGCATTGTTGTGCAGTATCTTATGTATGAATATTTAAAATAGACTAGCTTCATGTGAATAGATACAATTGCTCACTCTTTCACTTGTTTGGTTTATCAGGTCTGCTTCTGCTGTCAAGACTGGGAACAAGAAGCCGAAGTAGTAGCTGATCTGCTATTACTAAAGAGATCCTTTATACATAAGGTATTCGCTGAATGATTTTATAAACACCTTTTGATTTTGATGTTATGGTGCTACGATTTAGATACCTTCATGATCTGCTTATCTTCTACAAGGCTATTTAACACTGTCTTCCTTTTATTGGCAGGTTCTCTGCTGTACAGCCATGTCTTCAACGATGCTTCCTGTTATGAGCATAGCTCGCAGAAGCTAGGTGGAGGGCTCATGGATATTTAGTGCTGCTCGTCTGCCTCGACATCCGCTGCTTCTCAGCGCCCACCTTAAGCTAATTAGATGTGGTCATCGCATTGCTGCACGCAGCTACTCCTTCTGAGTTCTTGTTGCCTATCTGGATGCTGCTGTTGGATTTGTCTCCCCTTCTACAGCATTGGATTATGTGTTAGCTATGTAAGCATTGTGGTTGAACCATTTTGCGTAAGGACATGCTGTTCCAACAGCATGTTTTTAGTCGTACCACCGCTGGCTAAGGAGGAAAGCTTGCAACAATATCCTTCGGTCAGATCCTATTGCCTAAATATTGGCCAGACTTGATGTACTCTTTCAGACACTTGTTTGTGCATCTATATGTTTGTGTTGAATTCCATTCTCTTTGGTTCGTATTGTTCTTTATCATTCTTTTGGCTCTCTATCAGGGAAGTTTTTTTGCTTTCTTCGACTATTGTTCTTTAGCATTCCATCGTTTATTACTGTCTATGCAGCAGCACCATGTTGCAGAACAACACTAGATGTTAACAGAGAAGTGATTTCATTGTCAATCATGACAGCCTACAACACAGAAGATGGAGTTGAGGCGGAAGAGTAGCAAACATATGTTTGACAAACCTTAGAAAGATATGTTGCGAAGTATACCATATCAAAATTTGAGCTAACACTAACATGAAAACGAGAAGCCGGGAAGTCGGGAAAACGTGAAACCAGGAAGTCGGAACGGAAAGTCGTGAAAACGGGAAGCCGGGAAACCGGGAAAACGTGAAAACGGGAAACCGGGAAGTCGGGAAAACGTGAAACCGGGAAGTCGGAACGGAAAGTCGTGAAAACGGGAAGCCGGGAAGTCGGAACGGAAAGTCGTGAAAACGGGAAGCCGGGAAAAGTGAAACCGGGAAGTCGAAACGAAATGTCGTGAAAACGGGAAGTCGTGAGGTCGGGAAAACGTGAAACCGGGAAGTCCGAACGGAAGTCGTGAAAACGGGAAGTCGGGAAAACGTGAAACCGGGAAGTCGGAACGGAAAGTCGTGAAAACGGGAAGCCGGGAAAACGTGAAACCGGGAAGTCGGAACGGAGAGTCATGAAACCGGGAAGTCGTGAAAACGGGAAGTCGTGAAAACGGGAAGTCGTGAAGTCGGGAAGTCGTGAAAACGGGAAGTCGTGAAGTCGGGAACACGTGAAACCGGGAAGTCGGAACGGCAAGTCGTGAAAACGAGAAGTCGTGAAGTCGGGAAAACGTGAAACCGGGAAGTCGTGAACACGGGAAGTCGTGAAAACGGGAAGTCGTGAAAACGGGAAGTCAAACCGGGAAGTCGTGAAGTCGGGAAGTCGTGAAAACGGGAAGTCGTGAAAACGGGAAGTCGTGAAAACAGGAAAACGTGAAACCGGGAAGTCGGAACGGCAAGTCGTGAAAACGGGAAGCCGGGAAAACGTGAAACCGGGAAGTCCGAACGGAAAGTCGTGAAAACGGGAAGTCGTGAGGTCGGGAAAACGTGAAACCGGGAAGTCGTGAAAACGGGAAGTCGTGAAAACGGGAAGTCGTGAGGTCGGGAAAACGTGAAACCGGGATGAAAACGGGAAGTCGTGAAGTCGGGAAAACGTGAAACCGGGAAGTCGTGAAAACGGGAAATCATGAAAACAGGAAGTCGTCAAAACGGGAAGTCGTGAAGTCGGGAAAACGTGAAACCGGGAAGTCAGAACGGAAAGTCGTGAAAACGGGAAGCCGGGAAGTCGGAACGGAAAGTCGTGAAAACGGGAAGCCGGGAAAACGTGAAACCGGGAAGTCGGAACGGAAAGTCGTGAAAACGGGAAGTCGTGAAGTCGGGAAAACGGGGAGTTTCTGTTACCTCTTTAGATGGCAAATGCTTAATGCTTGCTCAACCTTATTTCCTCAGTATTTCTTTGAGTTATTTTGCTCTCATTGTTTTGCTTTTCTATTTTGCTCTCATTGTTTTCTTTTTCTCACTGCTTCGGTCATTTATCTCATTTATTAAGTCAGTATCTCTATTATTCTCTGATTAATTCGCCACTTTTAATGCTTGCTCAACCTTATTTCCTCAGTATTTCTTTGAGTTATTTTGCTCTCATTGTTTTGCTTTTCTATTTTGCTCTCATTGTTTTCTTTTTCTCACTGCTTCGGTCATTTATCTCATTTATTAAGTCAATATCTCTATTATTCTCTGATTAATTCGCCACTTTATGTCATTGATTCAGTTTTGGAATCAAATGATAACACTGCTTCATACAAGTTATGAGTCTCTATATGGTATAGCTTAAATGAATGCAAATAAAATTAGTTGCAAACAATGTGGTAGTTGCATCGCGTTGCGCCGTTGCGCAACGGGTCATCTAGTTTGATTAAACAAAAAGGGTGCTGGTGATGAGCCTCATCGATATAGTGACCTAGCCCAACACAGATTTGGATTGGGAAACCAATGTTTTCTTTCTGAACTTGGAGAAATGGACATGCTTAATTTGCAAAATGAAAAATAACAAACTGGTTCATTCACTTGCAGACAGACTCGCAAAAACGCACACAGATGAGCAAACAACACATCAGATTATTAATTTATTGCATCACACTAGATGATCCTGGGAGAAGATGCACACTGCATACACATTTACGAAGTTACTAACAACTAATCAGCTTGCAGCCACCTGGTTGAATCCTGAAGAACCAGATGATCCGAGGTGAAGATGATGATGGGCATCGTCGGTACTGGTGGTGGTAGGGTTGATAACCCTGCAGTTGCGCCTGATCTCTCCCTGTGTCCCAGAGAGCACTTCAATCTGCCCCATCTTGAGCATGGACCTGGCAAACCTGGTGCGGAATGCCGCCTCGCTGTGCACAAAGGAGTCGACGAGCGCCTTCATGGTGGAGTTGGTCAGTAATGCCGCATCTGACTGGAAGAGGCCCAGGTTGTTGGTGAGCCCAACATAGTACTTGTTGTCGAACTTTGTCGGTGTGACGAGGTCCAAGAAAGGTGTTGTCGTTGGGAATGTCTGGTTGCTGTCTTGGGGGCAGATACCCTTGAGCAAGAATGCGTACGCCTTGCTCAGTGCCGGATCAATCTGTTCCATGGTTAACCACAGCACAGGTTAGGATCATGAGCTAGTCAATTCTTTCTCTTTTGAAAAGAATCATATCTTTTTATTATGTGTTGTTCATATGTTATTACTCCATCGGTTGTGTTGGGAAGTTGTAGATACGTTCGGTGAAGCTGCTGCAATGGGACACACCGATGGTATGGGCGCCAGAGAGGATGACAATGTCATCGATGGTGAGGTTCTTGGCGGTGAAACCGGCGGTCAGATCTGAGGCGGTGGACGTTGGTCCAGGCAAGTTGTCTAGTGCATTCTGTTCAGTGGACACCCGACCATCCCTGCGCCCAGAGGGCACCTGGTAGCCTAGGCCTCCGGACAGCACGACGCTGTCCCGCGCCGCGAAAGCAAGGATGTCGGCGCAGGAGACGACCCCGGGGCACTGCGCCTCCACAGCTGCCTTGGCGCGGTCCACCACGTCGAAGAAGCGGAGGCTGGGGAAGTTGGGTGGCGAGTCTTTCTCTGCCTTGTTGCCAGTCGTCGAGTCAATCAGCACCGAGCCGTCGCAGCCCTGCATGCATGTGTGAGCAAGTGTGCACGAACTCGAGACAGAGGCACAGAGCGCATACACGTATGGTGATATCAGCACGGTGGCTTACTTTGACGAAGCAGTCATGGAAGTGCATGCGGATAAGGGCCGGAGCGACGCCGGAGTTGTTGGCGAACGCGGCGGCCACGGTTTGCTGCACCAGGGTCTCGGCGGACGGGCAGGTCCTGTCGTAGAAACCGACATCGATGCAGGCATCGACGGTGGCGCCCAATGAGAGAAGTGCGGCCAGGGTTATGACCGTGGTGAAGAAGCAGCGGGCCATGGCTACAGAGCTCATGCTGCTGCTGCTGCTAATGTGTCTGTTGCTTTGCAGCTTCCTTGGGTGGTTTTATAGAGCGTGGGGTTGTTGGAACTTGGAAGGGCATTCCTGTCAATGCATTGCTAACTAGGCGGGATCATTAAATTTGATCCACGATCCACATGTTCCTTGGTTTCCCATTTGTAATCTGCGTTCGTCTCTTTCTAGCCTGAGTGCCTGACTGGTTGCATTGCTCATCCTCTTAGTGTGAGGTATCATTGAATAGTTTTTTTTGGAGATTACTTTTAAAATGCACAAGTAGTTCTTCCGAGATCGGGTGCATTCATGCCTGCGTGCCCTTTGGCATTATTCATTCTTTATTATTTACGTTAGTGGTCGACCCTTAACTTAGATACGCAGGGGTAATGCATTCGACATCGTTGCTTTTATGTGATGCTCTGAACATACAAGATGATCTTGGATGCATGACTGTATTTTTTTTTTCTGACAATGAATCTGTCCAGCATCTGTCTTATGATTTTATTGCTGGCTTGCTGCTAGGCTTGCTTAGCAAGAGCTAGATCAGCTTCCTGGTAGCCAAGTTTGAGATTCTACTTCTATGGCTACATACTATATTAGCAATGATGTTTACTGTCATTCTTCTGCAGTCCTGTGGGAATCATGGAGATCTAGAAATGGTAACATTTTCTAACAGCCACTGTTGGATTATTGAAACAGGCGCGGAGGCTGGTTGTAATGTCTCTCCTAGAACCGGAAGTCCTCTTCAAAGAAGGGCTGCAGAGGATTTGGAAGATTTTGGGAGACAGTTCTTCTCAGGAAAATGAGGAACCACTCAATTTAAGTGCAGATAACTAGGCTCTAGTCTTCTCTGCTGGTTTCTTTTCCTCACATTGCTGCCAAGTATGTGGAGATGTGGGGGTATGTACTGTAACCCCTAAGACCGGGAATAATGTGGTTGGCGCTTGGAGGGGAATCACTGTCCGATATCTATGTATCGTCACAGAAGAGTTCAGCGTTGGCGAAGCATGGACCTACTACCTTCAAAGGCGCTGACTGCTGTAACAATGCAAGAAACCCAAGTCGCGAGCCGTCCCTGAAATGCATGGATGTGTGCCGGCGATGTCTGTATCTGATCTGTACTTTTTACCTCGTATACTTTCCTGGCATGTAGGAGAAATGAATGTGTGTATGAAGGCTGGAACGGTTGTATGTATGTGTAGAGTTCCTATGGAAATGAAGCCGAGGAGTCTTCAGTTCCTGTGAACCGAAAACATACTGTATGACCCAGTGCATAAAAATAAAATCTCACCTATAAACTTTAGAAACGGAATTATAAGAATCCATACATTTGTGATGTGTGTTGATGTGTAGACCTGTAAATTTTGGACCAAGAAGAATATGACTAGTTTTGTGGTGTGAAAATAAATGTGTATGTCTATGGTTGGTATATTGGAGGCTTATATGTTCTCCATGTAGTACTCAACTAAGGACTTGTCTAGTTGAAATATGGGTTCACTTAATTCAGTCTTTTTTTTTTTGCGAGTGGGTTCACTTAATTCAGTCGATTATCCAAGAAGCTTATTTAATTGTTTTTCCTATACCAACTTATGCCTCCATGGCCCATGGGACGTTAAATCCTGCATTTTTTTTTCCGTCGTCCTATATGTCATCCTCAGATAACGAGCAGGTACTGAGCCTGATGCTCTCGCAAATTCGAGAGCTGATGCCCTGCAAGTCGTAAGGAGTAGTTGGAAGCCGCAGCTCAAATAAGTTGAAAAGTCGAGGTCCGTGATCAGCAGCCCTGGTGATTAGGCCCGTCCTCATTATTAGTATTCAACTAGAGTTGCCGACAATACTTAGTCTACGTTTTTTTTCTCATAATATAAGTGCTGCTGCAGATCACAAATCAAACATGAAAATGGCCACAATGTTGGTGCATCAGCGGTTTATGTGATTTACTTTGCAAGATTTTTTTGATTATTGTTCATTCCCTCGAGTGTGACCCTCTGCCACTAATCTATACTCTATACTACTATTAAACAAGCGAACTTTATCTTTCTTAAGGCCACCCCGCAAATGTACCCAGACTGACCACTGCCATCAGATTATCCCACCTAATCACATCTAACAGTCAAGATTAATCTAATCTGATGCTACGATTGTATCTAGCAATTAACATCGGTGGCCGAAAACTCTGCCAAATACGTGTTCGGAAACGTAAATTAAACACACAGCCGCTCCTCGCTGGCCTCCCTTCAATGTCCATAGCACCCTCCCTAGGTTAGACCGCCGCCACCAGCCTACGGTCGCCGGATCGAGGCCACAGCTCTTCTCTTCGGCTACCTCTGACGCGGTGACGCCAACCCACCACGCTGCGTCCGCCGGGACGACGATGGCCAGGACGAAGTCCAGAGTGCAGCGCATGAACGATGAGCTCGACGAGGCCGAGCTAGGCGCTCGAACCGGGCAAGGCGGCAATCCACACCAGCAGCGAAACCGGGGAAGAGCTGGTTGCGTGTCGTTGAGGCTGACTCCGACGTGTGCAGGGCCCACCCCTCCGCCGGCGGCGATGCTGGTCCCGCAGCATCCTCGTGTAGGCGTACGCGTCGCCGCGTCGGTGGCCAACCTGCGCGCTGCATCATCCGGAATGAGCCAATCGTGCCTCCCCATTCCCCCGCCTCCGCCAGCATCATTCCCATCCTACTGCCCCCGTCCATGAGCAGCCGGCAGCTCGAGACGCCCAAGCAGGTCCGCTTTAAGAACCAGCGTACAAATTACTTCTATTTGCAATTGATCTACTCCCTCCATTCCGGTTTATAGCATGCATTTGGCAAATCTCTGGGACCTATGTGAATGGGGATTGGACATGCAAAATCCATCTCCCCAATATTTCACCCAATTAGTACACTCATATTTAATGTCAACATTAATTAGGGAAAGTTTAAACCCAATCGGTTTTCTTATTGTTCTTGGAAAAGGCCAAAACCCAACATTAACTACTCTTAATTAATACTAATTGTTGCTTATTCTTGGAAAAACCTGATTTTGGAGTTGCATCCTATAAACCGGGATAGAGGGAGTATTATTATTAGCTACTCAATGGAATACTAGCTAGCACACTCATGCACGCTGGGATTCAATCAGATGGACCGTATAGATAATTTCTTTATTTATTTCTCTGGTTCAATAACAGTAATGTTTAGTACCTAACTGTAACAGACAAAAATTAGGAACCTATTGCCATACTGATCCGACATGTGCACCAACCGTGTTTAATTCCTCTATCAACATTTGTCGATGCTTGTGGAGCAGGGTTGCAGCAGGACATGTCGTGAATGTCAAGGCCAACTTGGTCAGGTCGGCGCCGGCCGAACAGGATAAACCTCCTGGCCAGGTCAGTGGGGTCAGCAAGGCCGGACTGGAGTGATGTGGAGGTGTGATCTATCAGGTAGTTCATTGCAAAATATATATTGGAAGTACCAAATATGATGCTAGACGATGATAATGGTTTTTTGCTCCGTTTGATGCGAGATGAGGTAATAAGGGTGCTTGATCTACAAGGTTAAGATGTTAGATGATGAAAATGATTCTTTTGACCATACATTAGGACAATTAGAACAACCACATTACCAAATATTTATTCAGTTCGATTTCATTGTTATTATATATCGTTCTGAATGATTAATGCTATTTTCATTGCTCGGTTTTTAGTTCCTGAATGTGTGGTGTTGCATGAGTTATAGAGGTTATTGGGTTCTTTGGATTACTCCCATGTACAACAAGTAAACTGAGACAAGATCAATTTGTTTTCTTTTTTGACAAGAGACATGATTAATTTGTTAATGATAATATTGTTTGTACTATTTTGTCCGTGATGATTAGCGCGATTTGCGAGTTTTGTGATATTTTTTCCAGTTTGGTCTGGCCAATTAACTTTGTTTGTTTTCTGTTCAATCATCTCTTTAAATCATGCAGATTGCAGATATATTTTATTTCATCTTCACATCGATTGCCAAGTCGACAGATGCGTATTCTGGAACAAGGCTGGGCCAAACTGAATGTGGATGTTGAGGTCGATTATACTACGGCTATTCCAATCATACATTTGTCGAAGTGTATAAGTGAATTGCCTGGCCCTTTCCATCAGATCGGTCTTTTGGAATAGTGGTCAGCGCATGAAGTTTGATATGGTATCAGAGCCAGGTTTCGAGTTCGAGTCCTGGTTTGCGCAATTTGTTCTAAAATTGTTGCTGCCCCCTCTTTGTCCACGTATAGGCCTCTTGAGCCATACCTCTGGCTCTCTTCCGGTTGCACGTGTTGGCCTCTCCCTCCCCGAGTCACACGTGAGAGGGGTGTTGAAGTGTATAAGTGAATTGTCTGGCCCTTTCCATCCGATCGGTCTTTTGCAATAGTGGTCAGCGCATGAAGCTTGACAACATTATGTTGCAGGATGGCTCGATCATTTTCTCTTCGTAGTCAATGAGGCATGTTTTTAAACGAAAAAAGAATCATGCAGGCAGCAGAGTTGACCATGCTTCTCCATGGCCAATATACTTTCGAATCATGTTGTGCACAATCTTGTCTTCGAATCTGGAAATGAAGTAATTATGGAACTGATTTCCTTTTGCGGACAAGCTTATCTATCGAGCTACTCTTCAGGACTTAATATGATACAGTATAAGCCAACGTGGTAAGAAATTATTTTTTATTAAATCAAGAAATGCGGTAGCTCATGATTTTGCAGCTCTTGGTACTAAAGCTTTGTGTTCTAGTGTGTTGCATGAGCACATTTTGACCTGCGCATGAGGGCCTCTGCATATTCGTTTGTAAAGGATTGTTCTCTTGCCATAAAACGTTGTTTTCCATTGAAAAATCAAGTTTTTAATATGATCCCTCCCCACTGGAAAAAAATAATTGGTGGTCCCATCTACTACCGGCTTGAAAGTTTAACAGATGAATGCAAATTTTCGACTTGTCTATGTAACAATGTTGAAGCCTAAAGATGACGAGGTTACAGAGGTGTAATGGCCAGCCATGAGTTTGTGGCTGCAATGCAGTGTTCCCTTGCTGTTCATGCCAGGGGTGCTTGTGGTCGCCGATTAACTTAACTAACTATAAGTGACACACTAATACACTCTACGTCTATACCACATATAGTCTATTATGTATGTAAATACTAAAAAGTGCCATTCAACTAAATCATAAGATTCTGCGACGTGCGTACACGTGCAAGGCTACTAGTAAATCAAAACAAGAGAATAGGAAAATGATGACGTAGAGAAAACACCTTCCACCAGAGTAAAACTCACAGAAAATCTGAATCATTTTAATCGGCTTGCCGGCCTAAATTTCCATTACCTAAATCCATATTTCCATGACGATTTCTACCCAAAGAATAAGCTGGAATGCATAGCTAGACTATGTTAAAACAGGATCCATGATCATATGCGCAACACGGCCTCTTGGAAAAAATGAACCAAGTTCAAACTCAATGCAACACTAGTCGCACCTATAGCATCAGTTTTCTAGTCCAATGTCGTTTTAATTTTTATGCTTCCTTGAGCGTTCTTATTTATGAATGAGATTTTCAATGATTAGCGTCGGTAACCGCTGATGAAGTAGAGCCAAGATTTTTTTGGCAACCACACGTAATTATGGCGACAATAATCAGATTGGATATATAATCGGAATGTGTAAATAGGACATGTACGACCGCATAGCGCAGTGGATTAGCGCGTCTGACTTCGGATCAGAAGGTCGTGGGTTCGACTCCCACTGTGGTCGTAGTTTACTTTATTTTTTGCATTTATTTTTTATAACAAATTTTCTATGTCATCAAGTGGCCACTAATGCCGATAGTTATTTTGTTAGCTGGTGTAATTGCGTGCAGATTATTACATTTTGCCCACGATTGCTTGATCTATTGAATTTATTGTGTGTTATTACTATCAAAAAAAAATCTGTGTTATGATACGCCACTTGGATCAATGACGGAGTGCAAAGTTTTTTTTTTACGTTAAAATACTGTGTTATTTCCGATTGTGTGTTATTACTATCAAAAAAAAAAAATCTGTGTTATGATACGCCACTTGGATCAATGACGGAGTGCAAAGTTTTTTTTTACGTTAAAATACTGTGTTATTTCCGAGCAACTGGAAGTCGCTTTCGATGACGTGGCCTATACATTGATATTACGCGATTACTGACCATCTTGTGAAGCTCTCTGCTCCTGACCACACTATGTGTTGCGTCAGCTATACGAAAGAATTGGCTCTTTCAAAATGGATTTACAAACTTTGTGGGGGAAGTTCAAAGTTGCGAGCGCTCATCTTCAAAATTGAGGTCACTTACCAAGCTTTGCAAATTATATCTCAAACGTTTGCTCATCTTCAAATTGGAGGTCACTTACCAAGCTTTGCAAATTATGTCTCAAACGCTCTCGTTATGTGTCCCAGACCCCAACGAAAGGACAAAGGGCCGACTAAGCTTCTGATAGAGATTTTCTAAGCTAGCACAGAAGCTAGCCCACTTAGGCTCTCTTTGGATTGTAGGATTTTCATAAGAATTTTGAAGGGCTTGAATCCTATGTAATTTTTTCCTACGGCCTTTGGATGATTGGATTAGTGCCATCAAATTCCTATGGAATCCATTCCTATGGCCCCAATTTCATAGGATTCTCAACATGAGTTCAAACCTCATTTTAATTTTTCTATGCGAAGTCCAATATAGTTTCGCTCTACTCTCTCAATCTTTCAAAATTTCTGTGTTCAATTCCTGTGGACAATCCAAAGGCACCTGCTGCAAAATTCATACGTTTCAGAATCCTGTGTGAATCCACTTCACATGACATTTCAATTCTGCGTTTTCCCTATTTCTACACTTTCAAATCTTGCAATTCAAATAAGCCCTTAACATGAAACTACACCGGAATGATGATACAACTAATCAATCATTAACACTCATCATGCACATGCAAACAGATGCATCTTCGGTCTGAAATATAAGAATCTGCCAAACAAAAGGACATATACTGCGAAGATCATAATATATACACTGGTAAACAAAAGTGAAAATATGGGAATATGAGAAGACGAGAGACACACAGACACCGCACAAGCATCGTAGTAAGTACCTTTGAGCTGCGGCGAAATCAATAACTCTAGCATACGTTGTTGGAGTTGGTGCATGTTGGCGCAATTAACAACATCTATGTGGCTCAGGATTTACATATTTTTTCCCTAAATGGTGTTTAAGCAAACTTTCAGCAATTAATGACACTTCAAAAAACTTTCAGACATATCTCCTCCCCAAAAACGGCACACTAAGGCGTTTTAAAAATCTACCGGAGTCTGTAAATTTCAGAAAACACCATTTACTTTGGCTTATGCGAGAATGCGAAACGTCAAAATTTCTAAATCATTTGAAATAAGCCATTTGATATGACATTTTTCAATCTAGGTGTCCCTGTATGCCAATTGATATCGCATTTTCAATCACACAACTTTTCAGATTTTTAGAAAACACCAACGCGAATGTCGTATTGTGAGATTCTTGTGGGCTCTGAGATTGAAAAAGTCATATCAAATGGATTGTTTCAAATAAATTAGAAATTTTGCATTTCGTAGTCTCAAACAAGCTTTCCGTTTTCTGAATTTTTCAGAGCTTATAAATGTTCAGAATGCCAAAGCAAATGGCATTTTTGGGAGGGCCCAAATCTGGCTTATTTTTTATTGATAAACCATTAATATCTGCAAGTTCACTTATTAAGACCCATCTAGAAAAAAAAACCCTGATTCCCTTGAATCTCGATGGTTTGCCGTCTCGAGCTTGCTTGTGTTGCAAGGTCTGAATTCTGAAAAGACCACGTACGGCAGCGCGTAATTCTGTTGCCAACAAAAGTACTTTCAGGTGATATTTTGGGCAGCACACCACACCAGCGAGGGGTCGACACGTAGGGGCTGTGGCGTTCATGAAGTAGCTAACCAGCATTCCGAAAATGGATCGGAGTACCTATTTACACGAAACGAACAACAGACATGGCATCACACTGCACCGTCCCTTTCCTCTCCACTTCAGCAAAGCGGCCAATGCAAGAAGACATAGCCATGTGGAATCGGTGAAAGAGAGGAAGGAGCTTCACGTGATCGTTACGTTTTGTTTAAATCTTCATGTCATTGTTGCAGACTTGAGATCGATGAGAGGCAACGCGAGGTGCAAGAGATAGAAGGTTTTGCTTTTGGTCAAAGAACAAGACGGCAAACAAGCATCCCACTCAGCCAGTCCAACTACTTTTCCTATATTTGACAACATTTTCTACCTTATTGATTGCGCACATACTTTAGACAAACAAATCAATTAGGTCAATTATACTATCTCTCAAGTATATGTAGACGTCGACCACCGAGTGTAAATCTCAACTTTAACTCCAAAACGACACCTTATTAGATCATAAAACCACAAGGACGGTTGATAACCACAAAGTGGTGTCTCACTTTTTTGGCGGAGGTAATCGCAAAAAAAACCATTCACGATCGTGATCCTAAATAAAATTACTCCCTCCGTTCATAAAAGGATGTCTCAACTTTGTCCAAACATGCATGTATCTACACACTAAACTATGTCTAGATACATGCATGTTTGGAAAAAGTTGTGACATCCTTTTATGAACGGAGAGAGGACATAAAACCACCGATCGTGCCAAAAACTTTCACAAACAGCATTGAACATCCGGTTTAAGCTAGCTCACAATGATGACCGAGAGCGGAGTTTGATGGAGAGCTTGAGATCCCTGGCGTGCGGCAAGACTCACCGTGCGGCGGGGAGAATGCAGGGAGAGAGCGACAAACATGGCTGACCGGCGGTGTTGGATGGGACTGCTAGGGCTCTTTTCTAGGTAGGGAGGAGCTGACTAATGGTGCCCCAAAAAAATTATGAAACCAAATTTTATAACCCATCTCACTACAAGAAATATGCTCACTTTCGACTCTCTATTTTGGTTACTAGAAGGTCGCAAAGTTTCATTTATGACCCCTTTAAAAGTATAGAGGAAGATGTATTTGGTGAGAACGCACATCACAATCGGCCGGCCTTGCCTCGTTCATATAGATCAGATGGAGTACAAGTACAACGCACACATGTATCTGCGGCTAACTACTAACAGACTATAGTTAGGATACTAACTAATCTAGCATTATGTTACAACAATACATATCGTTTAACGCAGGGCAGGGTCGAGCGAGCCACACCCCATCACCCCTGCGCCTCCATAAAAACCCCCTCTTTCGTTGGTGCTCGCTGCTGCTCATAGGCTCAGGGTCAGGACTCAAAGGTAGGAAGCCGGCAAGGAAGGCACCGCGTCTGTGAGGTTCGCTCCGCCCCCATCTCCATCGCCCCTTCGTCCCTCTGACGAATTAATCGCGATAGTGATTACTACTAATAGTGTAAACATTGTGAGCTGTGCACGGTTTAGGGTTTCGTAATGCAAAGCTCTTGGCTTTGTTTATATAGGAGGGGTTTTACCGATCAACAGTTCAGTCAATTGTTTCTTTTCTTTTCGGTCTGATTTGTTAGGGGAGATCTTGACCTTCCTTTTCTTTTTTGCGAGTAATTCTTTGGCTGAGATCTGCACTTCCTTTGAAGATTATCTTTTCTTTTGTTCCTAATGTGCAAAAATCTAATAGGATGCTGTGAGCGGGGAGATCTTTTTTTTTAGATAAAGGTGAGCCGGGAGATGAAAAGGAAAGAGACGAACTTGACATGTTTCATGATCGTGGCCTGCCTGTGGATATCTAATGCAAGTTCTTTGCTATGTTCATAGGAGGATCTTTACCGAGAGCAAGACTTCAGGCATTGGTTTTTTATTTTGTTTCAATCTGCTTTGATTGGGAAGTTCTTGAATTTCCTTTTTTTCCCTTTAATTATTTGGTTGAGATCTGAGCTGACTTTGAAGATTATCTTTTCTTTTGCTTCTAGTTTGCAAAGATCTAATTTAACAAAAAGGGGCCCAAATCTAACGGGGTACTGTGAGCGGGGAGAAGAAAAGGAAAGGGACAAACTTGATACTCCCTCCGATCCATATTAATGGTCTCAACATTGTCTAGATACGGATGCATCTAGTCTAAACACTTAACTAGATACATCCGTATCTAGATAAAGTTGAGTCCATTAGTATGGATCGGAGGTTGTATCTTTTTTTTAAAGGCTTACTTGCCATTTTTCATGATTTGTGGCAAGTTTCTGGTTTTCTTCATATGAGGCTTTTTTACCGATCGAGTGTGGGGTGCTGTTTATCTTTCAGTCTCATTTGCTACAGAGCCCTTGTTCCTTTGCCGTTTCTCTGGTTGAGTTACGCACTGACTGAAGATTACGATGTTATTTTGTTTCTACCGTGCACAACTCTATCTGTATGTCATGTTCTTAACACGAGTATATATTACTGATTAATGGCATTGTGATTGATTTCGACTGCAGAGCATTCCAGTTCCAGGGGAAAGCTGGTCCTCTATGGGCAACTCGTGTACTACAGGTTCATGTAAGGGTTTCTTTTGTGCTTCTTAGTTGGCAACTTGTGATAACAATTTGAGCAGCCAAATATTGTGACCATTTGATGATTTTACGGATGCAAGCATTGTTGTCTCTACTGCCTATAAGGATTTATTTTGAGCACCTTTCCCTTCTTACATGAGTTAATCTTGATCGTTAATTTATAAACAATATTCAGATCGTTCCCTGTATGAACAAAAATCAGATAAGAGTTGAATTATTATACAGCAAGAAAATCTAAATCTATGTAAAATAAGATGTTCTGTCTTTTCTATAACGTTCTGTTTGGCCAAAGTTAACTATCGTGTAGAAAATTCGCACCATGTTTGCGCCTGTCCAGAGTCCCATTTTCTGCATAATTCTGTCACACCTACTCCACTCTACAAATCTATCTATAATAGAGAGAGTACAATGACATTAAATTATTGTTTTCAAATATATAAGAGCAACAAATACTTATAATTAATT
Organism: Poa pratensis; assembly: GCA_947311845.1. Classification (NCBI taxonomy): domain Eukaryota; kingdom Viridiplantae; phylum Streptophyta; class Magnoliopsida; order Poales; family Poaceae; genus Poa; species Poa pratensis. The sequence continues at coordinate 14,668,547 of CAMZMU010000113.1, forward strand.
AACAAGTCTTCACTAATTTAACTAATCCTGGGGGCCTCTCCGCCTCGCATTCTGTAGTTATAATTTGAGCTGCTACATATTGTGATCTTCTGATGCGGTTAGTGATGCAAGAAATGTTGCATTGTTCTTCCAGGCCGCTCAAAGGAGGGTCAGATCCATGAATCCAACGGGCACAGACAACCTTCATGTGGACGATCGATGGTTTCTCCTCCCTTCTTGACAAGGGCAATGGATGGACCTACTCCAGTGTGTTTCAGATCAGGGGGCTTAACTGGTACAACTACCATGCCACTATTTTATTTCATCTATTCCACAGAGAGCATATGATGAACAAAACTCATTCTCGCTTGTTTGACGTCTCTTCTTTTCTCTGGACTTGTTTCACAGGTACTTAAAACTGAACCCAAGGGACACAAAGAGTGGTGACCAAACAGAATATGTTTCTCTTACGCTTGAGCTGGCCCAACCACGTGTCACATCTGGCACAGTCGTAGAGGCATCTTTCAAGTTCTTGATATATGATCAGTTATATGGAAAGCACCATGAAGAACATCAAGGTACCTTAACATACCGTTCCTGACAAATAAAGTAGGTTATTTGACCTTCACAGCTAGTCGCCTGCTAGAATGATAGTATAATTTATAGCCTATTTTATAGGACAGAAACATCAGTTATTCTAATAAAAGGTTCTTTGCAGCGAGCCACAGTTTTCAGAGTACAAGAAGAACCTCTGGGACCTCATGCATGATCCCCCTCACGACACTGAAGGACAAGTCCTCTGGATTCCTTGTTAATAATTGCTGTATTTTTGGTGTGGAATTTATAAGAGTCGTGTCTGTTAAAGGTAATGATGTGTCAGAGACGCTGTTTGTTCAGAAGATTAACAACATCTGCAGTGGCCCCCAAGTCTACAACTGGAACATTGACGATTTCTTCATGTTGAAGAACAGGAGCAGTTCTCCAGAGTTTGAGCTTTGTGGACACAAATGGTAACATTCCTGATTATGTTAATTTTTAATTACTGGATTCTTGGTGTTGAATAACCCGGGCACCACTCCAGAATTAGCTGAATTCAGTTTGAAAGGCTCTTATGCTTCCCTTTTTATCAATGATGGAGCGATGGACTAAACTATGTGATGCTCTCCAAATTTTTTTTTGACGATTCATGCTCTCTGATTTCCAGGTGCATCGATATCCACCCTTCTGGATCCGATACGAATGGGAACTACCTCTCCTTGTTCTTGACCATGAAGGTGTCAGATACACTACATGAGAACTCCGCAAACCTGCTAGAAATCAGCATAAGCATAAAAGATCCGGAAACTGGCAAGCACCGGAAATTATCAGGTTCGTTCTTTAGCAGAATGCCAAATAAATTATTATCATCACATTTCCTGATTGACACGATGTTTTCTCCTTAGCACGGTGCCAGTTCTCAAAAAAATCATCCAGCTGGGGATGGCCCAAGTTCATATCGCTGGAAGATTTCAAGGACTCATCAAATGGTTATCTCGTCAAGACAAAGTGCTGCATTGAAGCCGAGGTTGCTGTCATTGGTTCCTCCAAGATGGTGTAGCGGCCAGATTACTCGTCCTCCACATGTGCTCATGTGTGTCTTTGTGTACTTAGCCCGAACTGCTATTCTGCCTCCGTATCTTTATTTGTTTGGTTGTGCTGTACGTACAAGAAGTCTAAGACAAATTAAATGACATTGCTATGTATGATGACGTGCCTTAATGTCGAGAAGCTTTAGATAGAACCAAACGCTTAAGGGGAGAGATAAATATGACAAGATACCCCGTGCATTGTTGCCGAGAGCTTTGACTTTTAGAGGCAAAAATAATGGGCTGAGAAAGAAAGAAAGTTTTACGGGTAGTGTAATAGCTAGAACATGAAGTTATTGTGCTCTCTCTCGCATTTTTTTATTTCCAGGAATAAATTTATTTCCGATAAAACAAAAATATTTATACTTTGAGACATAGTTTAGAAGTCGAGCGAGCGATTTGTGATATATTCATCCTTGGAGAGGAAGGGAACTAGAGGCAGAGGAGCGGGCAAGAAACACCGACAATATGTTAGTCAGCCTTGTAACCAAGGAAAAGAGTGGCGATGTAAACTGAACTTTACCCCCACATGGCTGTTGCAACAACATATTGGCGTCGGGTTGACCAGATGCTGCAACGAAATGGAGCGGCGATTCCAACGGTTCATGTACGTGATCAATCATCAACACTCATCGTTCAGTGACACACCGACACCGTGTGTGTCAGAGTACATTTGAGCTGCTCGGCATAATCAGTCACTCGAGCGTACATGTCGGAGTTGGCGCATGCCGGTGCAAGAGCATCAGCCCTCGCCCATTGCTATTGTCCATCTATATAGCACATGGTTTAACCCAGGGGCGGAGCTCTCAGTAGGGCAAGGTAGGGCGGCCGCTCTACCTTATTTTTTGACAAAAGCATTAATATGCATGTATTTTTCTGAACAATTTGAGTGTCGTACATAAAAAATAGACCATATATTAGAAAGTTATGCTTGTTTTAGTCAACATTACACAAAACTGATTCTGAAAGGAGGGACTAGGTCTAGTCTAATCCGAAATCAACTAATTCTCAATGTAACGTAACCCGGCTCTAAACAATGTTCTAAGTGCGGTATTTAAGTATTTAGATATTTGATGGATTATGTTTTATGATACTTTAGATTTTATATTTTATTGATCTATAATTTTAATTATATTAGTTCAGGAAATGTCTTTGGTTAAAAATGTGAGGGCACGTCTGCTCAATTGGAAATATGATGGTTGAGACCTCCCTTGGAAGATATCAATTTGCGTAGAAAATGACATCATAATTCCAAGTTTTAATGAAATGGTAACAAAATGGGGGTAAATTAAGAAAAAGGGCAGACGTTAGGTCATTGCTGATTATTTTTACAGTGTGGAGATCTTCTATTTTGCAGTACACTATATTACCACTGATTTTGACCATTGGTTAAATGAGCTATCTTCAGAATTGTTTCTGAATTTGTCTTGTCTTGGTTATTTTTGTATGATTTTTTCATGGGAACTTGTCTTACATTGAATAAAACTAATCATAATATTTTTTTTTGAAAAAATTCAAAGTGTTTCCTGCTTCAAACGAAATCAAGATGAGATGTTGAACCGATGACTCTATTATATCAATAAACCAAATAAGAGTGTTATCATAAGATTTATTTGACATTTAGAATTCTACCGTACTTGTTGTCATACCGATGTCTTTACTTTAGATAGAGCATGTTCTAAGTGCGAGAAATCAATCCTATTCGTTGAGCATGAATCACTGTTATTCAGGGATTCGGAGAGTTCAGACTAACTTAATGAATTTAATCAATTTGTGATTGAAGCCACTTGGAGTGAGTTTTTGACGATATTTATGAATTAACTACTTTGGACAACTAAAACTTGCATATTCATGTTCAAAATTATGTTAAACAAATTCTACATCTTACCTGGTCAGGTGGGGGGCAATTGCCCCCCCCCCCCCCCCCCCCCCCAAAGACACACACATCCATGACTCCAAATAAATGGTAATAGATGTTTTTTGCTCCGCCATACCTAAATTTTGGACCGTCCTTCGCCACTGGTTTAACCCTTGAAGATGGTTTGCCGTCTCGAGCTTACGTCGTTGCATTTTTCGGCGGGTTTCATGATTGATGCCTGAGAAGACCAAGCCAACGCGTAATTCTGTTGAATCAACAAAAGTATTAGGAGCAACTTTGAGCTTATATTTCGCAGGGCTGCAGCGTTCCCCAAGTAGCCAGCATGCCGAGAATGGATCCTACCCATTTATGTTTAGAATATAAGCAACTGTTCAATTAAATTAATTCAAGTATAAAACGTGAACATGACGAAAGCAATACTCATGACATGCTGAAACTTGATGATATAATCATGTACTAGACAGATAGTACAAGCATCTACACAAATCACTAGTACCGCAAATATGGAAATAAAGAGGAGAGGGATAAACATGTTATACCCTACAATAGGCCAGTTGGCCGTAGCAGCAGTGGAGGCAGCGGCAGCAGTGGCGATGGCAGCCTCTTTAGCGGTGGCGGCCTCAGTGCTCATGGTGATGACGAAGTCGAGGAAGACGTAGTTGAGGCAGACGAACAGAGGCGAGCAGTCACGTAAGAGACGCTCCGCAAAAACCTAATCGCCCCTCTCCCGTACAGATGTGGAGAGATGGGATTTCAGAGGCTTGCTCTCCCGTCAGCCATGTACACGGTGGACGGGATGGGATCACTGGCGGCAGCAGCAGCGAGAGGAATGACAAAGGCGAGAGCGTGGAGCAAATGCGATCTGTTCTATGTCTTTTGGAGAGGAGCGACCTCTCTCTCATATAGGCACACAGGCAGGCGAAGGGCTAACGGAAACGCACGCAATGAATGGATTGAAAACATACGAACTTAAGAGCACTTAAGACAAAACGTTTCAGATCTCATTCATTCTCCATTAACGCCATTAAGGCAAAACGTTTCGGGCCTCTTGGTAGTGGCAACCGAGTTGGTGGGTGTTGGGCTTCTATTTCCTACACATTCATGCTCACTTGAGTCATCATCCTCATCAATAATATTGCCCAACGAGATTGGCTTCGACTTCTTGTTTCCATTGGGAACCTCAAGGGAGTCACGATTCTTGCACTTCTCATCATTGTCTAGTTCCTCCCAATGATGATGAAGGGTGAATGGTTTGGGTTTCTTGTCCCCCTTCTTGGCTCCCTTCTTCTCACGTCCCTTGAACAAATTTTGTGCCATCACATTCTACATATGAAAAAAGCAAATTAGCCACAACAACAAGATGAAATTACCACCACAAGAACAAGATGATTTCCACAACAACACTCACCTCATCTTCCTCATTCGTGGCACTTGGGTTTAGTCTCTTGATGTTTGCCAAACACGCCAACCACTTTTGACAGTCGGTTTGAATAGTGCCCCACCGATGCAAAGGGAAGTCCGGTTCTTTTATTTCCATTTGGGTTGCGAGCATCGAAGAACTATTTCATCCTTCTCCACTATTGTTCGTTGGGTTGCTCGTTGCCCACAGTTGCGTCAAGGCCCACCATTTTCCATGCCAAATAATAATAAGGTCCTCTTGGGTGGTGTAGTTCTCCGATCTTCCCTTCGACATCCTGCCGACAAAACCCTCCTCTTCTCCGTCAAGAGTTGCTACCTCCTCCTCCTCAACATCATGAGAATCGACATAGTCATTGTTTGTCACATTCATAGTATCTAAAATGGAATAATTGTCCAAACTACAAAATAGCAAATATTGGCACTCAATTGACACACAAGTGCATTGACATGAGTCACAATTGAGAAAATTAGAAAAAAATTGTGTTCACCTTTGGGGCATTTCATCGAGCACTCTGTGCTCAGTCGGTGGGACGAACGGCAGCTGCAACTCCTCTCCCACAGGCGGTGGCGGCGGAACAATAGGCTGCTGCTCCACGCTACCTGAGGCTTGCGCTGCCTCCCCACGGGGTGGCCACGACCTTCTGCTTCTTTGTCTTGGCGGTGGCGGTGGCCGCGACGGTTAGCCGCTTCACGCAAGCACCCACGGCGACCCCCTTCTTCGACTTCAACGGCGGCTTCACGTCGCTAGTCTGGCTGGAATTGGTAGCGCTGACGGTCGGACGAGGCGGCATGAAGGTTGGCCGACGAGGAGGCGGTGGCGGCATAGGGTTTGTGGTGGCCGCAGCGGCTGCGGGCGCAAGGGGAGCCGTCGATCTGCCGTCCAACGAGGCGGAATTGGTAGCCGGTGCTATGACAAGGTCGTCCATGGTGGTCCGGTGGCCGCCGGCGGGAGGGCGCGGCGAATTGCGAGGAGGCGGGCGGCGGAAGGCGGGGGCGGGAAGTTTCACCACCACAGTTGGTGTGTGCGCGCGATGCAACTGGGTTTTGCGGCACGGCCTCTCGCATTGTATATTTGCAACGCGGGGGCCAAATATTCATCTGCCCTAAAAAAATTTAGGGCACGAAGTAAAATAGGCAGCCACTAGAGCACGTTTTTTGCCGTTTTGTGCCCTATAAGTGATGAGGACATCCCTACCATAGATGCAACCACAACTACTACATGACCTCAAATACAAAGACCTATAACTAGATATCGTGCACATCAACTAAATCAACATGTACTTTCGTTTCTACAAGCTACTCCTAATATACATGAGAATATGATGCTGCCTAAACTAGATGTGTTTGTTTCTCTTAGGAATGATGGGCCTAGCATGGATGAGAGGGACAAGCTTTGGAGCATGTACGCACATGGAGATGGCAGTAGGAGTGCACATGATGGATGTGTTGATGCTATGAGTGGAGATTTCAGGACTTTGAAGCCACCGTAATGAAGAAAGAAGTCTTGGACGAATTCAATTTTATTATTTTCGTCCAAAGCCTTCCATAGGTGGTGCGCCACCTCGTTTTTTGGGCCAGGCTCATGTTTTTTCGTTATCCCCTTTCATGGGCAGGTTTTAGAGTCAGTATTAATAGGAGAAAATGACTTATTAAGGTTTTCGGCCCAGCCCACCATGGGTGACGAAACCCCCCTCTTTTCTCCTATAAATACAGCCCCTAGGGCATCGTTTAGACTTAGATTTTGTTTAGCTAAAAAGTTTTCATATTATTCGAATATGTACTGTAAATTCATACGCACTGCCCTAGTCAAAAAATTCAATTGTACATAAAGTATACAAGCGAGAATGGAGGATGTTGAGAATTTTACCTACTCCCTCGAGATAGTTGCCGAGCGGTAACCATATTGTGGCGTCGTCTTCCTCTACTGCTACTTCTGGCCGCGACGGACGCCTGCATCCGTATTCACTCCTCGAGGAGATCGACGCACTCCAGCATCTCCCCATACGATCCTGCAGCTTGCCCGTGGAGGACTCGACCGTGGTATCTCCACCGGCAAGGACCTCGTCGGGAGGCCTCGGGACCACCCCGTCTGCCTCCGGCGCCGCCAACTGCCTCGGGAGAGAGAAGAGGGCTGGCGCCATGGCGGGTAGAGAGGGAGCAGCCGACTCCCGGTGGCGAGGATTGGGGAGGATGTGAGGACGTGTGGACAACCTGCATTCTTCTGGTGAGAACGGCCACCGCTTTGACCACCGCTTTGATGGAGCAGTCGCGAGGCAACTATGGAATTCCAGGACGTGTCAGCCTCCTAGGAAGAGCACGAGGAAGAGCCGTGAGGTAGCGTTTGAGGAGGAGGCGAAGAAGTGAAGGGAGGAGCGGAGCATGGCGAGCTCGCCGGGGAGGGCGATGCGGCGACGTAGAGCGGGGAGGCGGCGTTGGAGGATCTTGGGACAGACGGCGAGGTCGGGGGAGCTCAGACGGCGGTGAATCGGACGCCGGAGGTCTCGACCGGAGGAGAAGAAGAAGTCATCGATCTCACAGTGTACACCATCCCAGCTCGTGCAACTCGAAGAGGAGGAGGAGATGACGGTGAAGCTCGCGGAGGCGCCGATCTGGATCGGGGCAGCCGGAGACAGTGCCGCGACGGCGAGGCAGCGCGGCGGGAAAAGGCTACTGGGACGACGGGCTGACGCCCTTGTCTGCTGATGCATGTAAAATGCATACATGAACTTTGCATTATTTTTACTTATATTCCAGTCATGTTTGCATCATATAAGGGTTATATCACTGTTTTATAATGATTTTGGGAATATTTGGTATGTTTCCTATTTTTATGGAATTAACCCTGCACATGCAGAAATCCCCTTTTTCCATGTTTTTGACTTTCAGGGACCAAACGACGTCCAAATGACCTAATATTTTACGGGGTCTAATATTTGGAAATAAGAAGACGTACCAGCCAAGGATCCGCGAAAAAGGAAGTCCGGGAAGAAATTAGATGGTCCCACGTGGTCAGGTACATAGGCCGTGTGGGACCACCTCTTTTATTCCTCGGGCTCCGATGCCGTCCGTTTTCGTCTCGCGGCTTCGTCTTGACCTAAAAACGTCTATAAAAATAGCCCCCCGACGTTCTCTGGAAGGAGCGCCGCCGAAACACAGAAACCACGAAACAGAGACCTGGAGCTGCAATTGGAGGGGGAAAACTCTGGCGGGGCGCTGCCGGGGTGGTCTCCATCTTCTCCAACGACTTCTCCACCGTCTCCATGATGAAGGGGGAGTAGTCCACCCCCTGGACTTGGGTTTGTGGTGGTAACTTGATCTAATCTCTCTATGTATGATCATTGTTGGATCCATATGATGTGCCTTGCATAAGTATGGATCTATCTATGTAAGGTGGATATTGTGGTATGAGATGATTTGTTATACATTTACCGTTGTGTTGGAGCTTTTATGATTTGTCATACTTTGGAGATATTCTATGATGCATGTGATGGTTTGATTTATGCATAATGCCTTGTTTATCCTTGTCATGAGGTGATTGACACCACCAAGTGTGGATAGATGAGAGAGATGTGGTCACACACACGAATTATGAATCATTGCACTAGTGTTTAGAATATTGTCCATTATGAAGTATGATGTATGTAGGTACGGGATGGCCGATGTGACACGGCATATGTATTGAGTGACATGTGAAATACAGCCCAACATCCTTTATCTGGGGGTAAAAAGGAAGAGTATGATGTGGGAGTGACAGCAACCACGCTAGCCTTACGAGGGTGACCTAGCAACACAAATGAGTACTTCTTTCAACTATGTGTTTTAGGACATATAGCCGTCATAAAAGCTACCATTAAAACATGACAATTGTGTGTACTTTATCTATAACATGATAATCACCGTAGATGAGAGAGAGAGGATTAAGTGAACCCATGAACCCATGTCCATTGTTCCATAAGAGAAAACCTTTGTCTTGTCCTCTTGCATTGAAGAGGATTGGGACACTTTTACATTCTTGTTTTGTTACATTAAACTTCCATCCATTAAATCAACCACTTGTTCTTTAAACTTGTTTAGTGCATAATCAACTAAAACTTGTGACACTTTAGTTGTAGGGAATAGATAACTTTTCCTTCTTGCTCCTGCGGATCGATACCTTACTTCCACATTGAGAGGTGCTACAGTGATCCCCTGCTCTTGGGGGTTATCAAGTACTTTTCTGGCGCCGTTGCCGGGGAGCGTAGCGCTTAAGTTTCTATTCTTGTGTGCACTAGATTTTATATCTTGCAATCATCTAAGCTTGGGGAGGTTCCTTTAAACTTGTTTGGTTGTGAGTTTCTCATTAGTTTTATATATATCAAAAACCCATAAAAATTAGAAAATGGAAAACAACAAAAAAATTAGAGAGCTTTATGAAATTTATCTTGAGTTAGGACATGATGAGTTTGAGCAGAAAATTAAAAAATCTATGGAAAATCATTTGCATGATGGTAGCAATGTTATTACTATAAATTCTTTGCACACTATTGCTAATGCTATGGAAAAGTCTAAGCTTGGGGAAGCTAGTTTTTATAAAAATGATCCTTGTAGTTCCCCAGCTTTGGAGGAGAAAATTTGCTTTGATAATACTTTGTCTCCTATATGTGATAATTCTAATGATACTTGTGATATTCTAAATCCACCTACTGAAAGTATTCCTTTTGAAATACCTATGGAAATTGTTGAAATGGTTATGGATGAACGTTATGCAGGGGATGGAACAATCCGTCCAAGTGATCACTTGCTGAAACTTAAAGAACTTTGTGGGTTGTTTAAAGTTGTAGGTTTATCAAGAGAAAATGCCATGAAGAAATTGTTTCCATTGTCACTTAAGGACAAAGCAAAGGAGTGGTATGAGCTACTGGATGATCCTCGTCATTTGGAGTGGAAGGAGCTTGAATCTCTCTTTTACTCTAAATTTTATCCTCCTTGTGAAATGTATTTAGATAGGTGTTACATTTTTAATTTTTATCCTCGTGATGGAGAAAGCATTGCTCAAGCTTGGGGAAGGCTGAAAACATTATTACTCAAATGTCCTAACCATGAGCTTCCTGCGAAAATAATTGTTACTAATTTTTATGCAAGGCTTTCAGGTCATTACAAGGATTATCTAGATGCATGTTCAGGAGGTTCTTTCACAAGTAAGAAGTTTGAAGCTAATTGGGATCTTCTTGAAACAATTCAACGCAATACTGAAGATTGGGATAACGACAAAGGTAAAGAATCAGGTATAAACTATGTCTATGATTGCATTAAGTCTTTCAGTGAAACTGCTGGTTTTCATGAGCTTAGTGCTAAATTTGGTCTTGATTCTCAAATTATTGTTGATTGTTGTAGAACCTTTGCTTCTCATATTAATGTTCCTAAAGAAAATTGGGACATGTATCACGAACCTTTTAAAGACACTTGCATCAAAAATGAAATTGTTATTAATGATTGCAATAAACATGCTCAAACTTCTGAAAATACTATTTCTTATAAGCATGTTAATTTTTGTGGAGCACTTAGACCTTGTGAAAAGAATCAAATCGAAGAAGAATATTGTATCCATCATAGGAATGAAAAAACTAGAATGTGGAGCAAGGCTCTATATGATCTTGGTGAAAAAGTTTGTGCCACCTATCCTTTTATTTGTGGACTTTGCTATAAAGAGGGGCATTTCGAATTTCAATGCTCAGGTTCTAATAAGGATATTGCGGGAGACTTTTGTGATAACATGATCACTCCTAATCAACATGATGAACTTACATTATTTTTGGGGTGTGAAGAGTTATCAAGAAAAACTTCTTCGTTAGATATGAGTGCTTTTGATATGAATAGCGTGTTACATGGATGTTATCTCTATTGTGTTAATAATTGCCATGCCAACACTTACATACAAAATATTATAAAAGATGGAACTACTTTACCAAAATATGAAAGGACTAATGTTTGTTTTACTCTTATTAATGAAAAAGAGGAAACGGTATCTTCCCCTAAGCATGTTGCTCCTATTATAGTTGTTGCTGATGAGTCTGATTTCGATGATGATCCTATGCCTGTTACTTATAGTAGTGATCATGATTGGGAAAAGCATAGTACTTTTGATATTGAAAATCTCTTTGGTACTAATTCTGAAAATGATGATGCTAATAATTACAATCATCCTCATAAAACTTGTCATAGTTATGGAAGGATCACCCAAAACCATCCAATTAATATACAACTTGTCTATCATGTTCGAGTTCTTTACAATGATCCTACTTCCATTGCTATTAATAATAAGAACTTTGCTTATGTGGAAAATATTGATACTTTTATGCATATGGATCATGGTAAGAATGTTTCATGTGATGGTTATATTGTAGATTTTATCAATGATGCTACTGAAAGTTTTTATGAGAGAGGGAGACATGACTTCATATACCACAATAATATTAAGTCTCCTCTCTCTTTGTTGAAAATCTTGAAGTTGCACTTGCTTTGCCTTCCTATGCTAGTCACTTTGTGCTTTATTGATTTATTTTCTTACAAGATCCCAATGCATAGGAAGTGGGTTAGACTTAAATGTGTTTCATATTTTTCTCTATGTGAGCATCATTAAAACTATCAAGCCTAGCTATATGGCTATAAAGAAAGCGCTTTACGGGAGGCAACCCGGTTGTTTTTATTTGTGATTTTCTTTGTGTCCTCTTGCTGTAACAAGAGACTTAGTGTTTAGTTTAGTTTCTGGAATTTTTAATAAAGTGCCAAGTTTTACTCATTTTGGTTGAAAAAGTTGCTTATAGCGTTCGGAGATTTTATTCCTGCACGAATCTGTGCACGGTATGATTTTTAATTCTTATGTAACTCCGAATGAGCTCATATTTGAACTGTAGTGGCAACTTTTCATCCTCTGTATGCATGAATTTTTCGGAATTTTCCGACAAAGTTAAGTAGGGTAGAAAAATACGTTTAGCTGCTGCTGTTTTTCTGGACAGATTCTGTCCCATTTTGTTTGATGCATGCTTAGAACTTTTAACTTGAATCTTTTTGATCCAATTGAGTTTATGAGTAGGCATACAACATTATACATTTTGGACATTCATATGAATTTTTGTCAAGGATTATATGCAGCAGAAATCTATTTGTTTATCACTACTAATGTGCCCCACAGAAAAAGAAATGGAGAAACGGTGTTTTGAAGTTTTTTCACAGGGATTAGAGGAGATGCACCAAGAGCTATCCAAGGATGGTGAAGACCATAAGCTTGGGGATGTGAAGACAACCCACTGGACCTACACACTCTCGGTTTGCACACGTCTAACTTCTGTTTTTCGATCGAAACACTTTATCGCATAAACTTGGAGCGTCTTTTTGTTTGTTTAGGTTTGATTTTATTTTGTGAGACCACCACACTATCATTTATATATGGAGAGCTACTGGAAATTTGGGTTGAATTATGTTGGATGCTATTATAAGATTGGGAAAAGGGATGTTGGAGTTAATTTTAAAAGATACATATAGTTGCATAATTCATGAGCTTGTTAATGAGTAATAATTTGCAAGTATTTTATCAAGAGCTATCTTTTATTCATGTTTTGATGCTAAATGTTATTTTACCTTGTTTTAACATGGATTAGTTAGTTCTATGGACACTCATGCATGCATTTAGATGGTCAACTTTCTCCCTCTTGCTAGCCCAAAAATTCCAACAAGCAAAAACTTGTTTCCAACACCTTCAACCAAAGTTTTTCCAGTGAGTCCACCATATCTACCTATTAGCTTTATGCTATTCCGAGTATGTTTATCATGATATTTGTGTTATCTATACCTCTGAATGAAAATGCTTATGTTGTTGATTGTTATGGGAAAAGTTGGTTATAGAGCTCTCTCGAACTTGATGCACACTTTACTTTCATTGCATAAATAAAATGACCCATTGTGATTAAAATTATGATGTTGTGGGCTTGACAAATGTCTTTGGTTGAGAGTTAGCTCATATGTGCTGTCACATGGCAAGCTTTCAACATGCACTTCATCTCATTTAGTTGATATCATGTACTTTTGTTTATGGATGCTTACCATGGGTGAAATAAATGTGGAAATGAAGTGAGTTTAAATGAGTTTGTATAAATGGTTAGAGAGACGCCTGGGCCGCTAATCTAAGCCATGCATCATGGTGGAAATTTACTTACATGCTATGGTGAACCTTCTGTGATACACCTTACAATAAAAAGCTATCTAATGGTAAATAAAAAGGGTGTTGAGATTGTTCATTGTGTTTGTTTGTCTTGTCATTTTGATATGGGCTTGTTCCATATCCTGGGACAAGAGGTACCCCAGTTGACGCTCTTAATGATACTATTATTACTTACAATGATATTTAACTTGAACTTGCTTTGTTTTCAAGTTGAGTAACACATGGAGTAGGTACTTGTATTCAAGGGGCATGAGACTTTCAACCTGTACTTTGTCAAGCACACTACTCGTATTTGCTTTCACTTTAAACTTAATCATTCAAGATGCTATGATAGGGGAATGAGAGCTTGACA
>CAMZMU010000113.1:14682010-14832222 GCA_947311845.1 Poa pratensis
GGCAAGGCGGCAATCCACACCAGCAGCGAAACCGGGGAAGAGCTGGTTGCGTGTCGTTGAGGCTGACTCCGACGTGTGCAGGGCCCACCCCTCCGCCGGCGGCGATGGGTCCCGCAGCATCCTCGTGTAGGCGTACGCGTCGCCGCGTCGGTGGCCAACCTGCGCGCTGCATCATCCGGAATGAGCCAATCGTGCCTCCCCATTCCCCCGCCTCCGCCAGCATCATTCCCATCCTACTGCCCCCGTCCATGAGCAGCCGGCAGCTCGAGACGCCCAAGCAGGTCCGCTTTAAGAACCAGCGTACAAATTACTTCTATTTGCAATTGATACTCCCTCCATTCCGGTTTATAGCATGCATTTGGCAAATCTCTGGGACCTATGTGAATGGGGATTGGACATGCAAAATCCATCTCCCCAATATTTCACCCAATTAGTACACTCATATTTAATGTCAACATTAATTAGGGAAAGTTTAAACCCAATCGGTTTTCTTATTGTTCTTGGAAAAGGCCAAACCCAACATTAACTACTCTTAATTAATACTAATTGTTGCTTATTCTTGGAAAAACCTGATTTTGGAGTTGCATCCTATAAACCGGGATAGAGGGAGTATTATTATTAGCTACTCAATGGAATACTAGCTAGCACACTCATGCACGCTGGGATTCAATCAGATGGACCGTATAGATAATTTCTTTATTTATTTCTCTGGTTCAATAACAGTAATGTTTAGTACCTAACTGTAACAGACAAAATTAGGAACCTATTGCCATACTGATCCGACATGTGCACCAACCGTGTTTAATTCCTCTATCAACATTTGTCGATGCTTGTGGAGCAGGGTTGCAGCAGGACATGTCGTGAATGTCAAGGCCAACTTGGTCAGGTCGGCGCCGGCCGAACAGGATAAACCTCCTGGCCAGGTCAGTGGGGTCAGCAAGGCCGGACTGGAGTGATGTGGAGGTGTGATCTATCAGGTAGTTCATTGCAAAATATATATTGGAAGTACCAAATATGATGCTAGACGATGATAATGGTTTTTTGCTCCGTTTGATGCGAGATGAGGTAATAAGGGTGCTTGATCTACAAGGTTAAGATGTTAGATGATGAAAATGATTCTTTTGACCATACATTAGGACAATTAGAACAACCACATTACCAAATATTTATTCAGTTCGATTTCATTGTTATTATATATCGTTCTGAATGATTAATGCTATTTTCATTGCTCGTTTTTAGTTCCTGAATGTGTGGTGTTGCATGAGTTATAGAGGTTATTGGGTTCTTTGGATTACTCCCATGTACAACAAGTAAACTGAGACAAGATCAATTTGTTTTCTTTTTTGACAAGAGACATGATTAATTTGTTAATGATAATATTGTTTGTACTATTTTGTCCGTGATGATTAGCGCGATTTGCGAGTTTTGTGATATTTTTTTCCAGTTTGGTCTGGCCAATTAACTTTGTTTGTTTTCTGTTCAATCATCTCTTTAAATCATGCAGATTGCAGATATATTTTATTTCATCTTCACATCGATTGCCAAGTCGACAGATGCGTATTCTGGAACAAGGCTGGGCCAAACTGAATGTGGATGTTGAGGTCGATTATACTACGGCTATTCCAATCATACATTTGTCGAAGTGTATAAGTGAATTGCCTGGCCCTTTCCATCAGATCGGTCTTTTGGAATAGTGGTCAGCGCATGAAGTTTGATATGGTATCAGAGCCAGGTTTCGAGTTCGAGTCCTGGTTTGCGCAATTTGTTCTAAAATTGTTGCTGCCCCCTCTTTGTCCACGTATAGGCCTCTTGAGCCATACCTCTGGCTCTCTTCCGGTTGCACGTGTTGGCCTCTCCCTCCCCGAGTCACACGTGAGAGGGGTGTTGAAGTGTATAAGTGAATTGTCTGGCCCTTTCCATCCGATCGGTCTTTTGCAATAGTGGTCAGCGCATGAAGCTTGACAACATTATGTTGCAGGATGGCTCGATCATTTTCTCTTCGTAGTCAATGAGGCATGTTTTTAAACGAAAAAAGAATCATGCAGGCAGCAGAGTTGACCATGCTTCTCCATGGCCAATATACTTTCGAATCATGTTGTGCACAATCTTGTCTTCGAATCTGGAAATGAAGTAATTATGGAACTGATTTCCTTTTGCGGACAAGCTTATCTATCGAGCTACTCTTCAGGACTTAATATGATACAGTATAAGCCAACGTGGTAAGAAATTATTTTTTATTAAATCAAGAAATGCGGTAGCTCATGATTTTGCAGCTCTTGGTACTAAAGCTTTGTGTTCTAGTGTGTTGCATGAGCACATTTTGACCTGCGCATGAGGGCCTCTGCATATTCGTTTGTAAAGGATTGTTCTCTTGCCATAAAACGTTGTTTTCCATTGAAAAATCAAGTTTTTAATATGATCCCTCCCCACTGGAAAAAAATAATTGGTGGTCCCATCTACTCGGCTTGAAAGTTTAACAGATGAATGCAAATTTTCGACTTGTCTATGTAACAATGTTGAAGCCTAAAGATGACGAGGTTACAGAGGTGTAATGGCCAGCCATGAGTTTGTGGCTGCAATGCAGTGTTCCCTTGCTGTTCATGCCAGGGGTGCTTGTGGTCGCCGATTAACTTAACTAACTATAAGTGACACACTAATACACTCTACGTCTATACCACATATAGTCTATTATGTATGTAATACTAAAAAGTGCCATTCAACTAAATCATAAGATTCTGCGACGTGCGTACACGTGCAAGGCTACTAGTAAATCAAAACAAGAGAATAGGAAAATGATGACGTAGAGAAAACACCTTCCACCAGAGTAAAACTCACAGAAAATCTGAATCATTTTAATCGGCTTGCCGGCCTAAATTTCCATTACCTAAATCCATATTTCCATGACGATTTCTACCCAAAGAATAAGCTGGAATGCATAGCTAGACTATGTTAAAACAGGATCCATGATCATATGCGCAACACGGCCTCTTGGAAAAAATGAACCAAGTTCAAACTCAATGCAACACTAGTCGCACCTATAGCATCAGTTTTCTAGTCCAATGTCGTTTTAATTTTTATGCTTCCTTGAGCGTTCTTATTTATGAATGAGATTTTCAATGATTAGCGTCGGTAACCGCTGATGAAGTAGAGCCAAGATTTTTTTGGCAACCACACGTAATTATGGCGACAATAATCAGATTGGATATATAATCGGAATGTGTAAATAGGACATGTACGACCGCATAGCGCAGTGGATTAGCGCGTCTGACTTCGGATCAGAAGGTCGTGGGTTCGACTCCCACTGTGGTCGTAGTTTACTTTATTTTTTGCATTTATTTTTTATAACAAATTTTCTATGTCATCAAGTGGCCACTAATGCCGATAGTTATTTTGTTAGCTGGTGTAATTGCGTGCAGATTATTACATTTTGCCCACGATTGCTTGATCTATTGAATTTATTGTGTGTTATTACTATCAAAAAAAATCTGTGTTATGATACGCCACTTGGATCAATGACGGAGTGCAAAGTTTTTTTTTTACGTTAAAATACTGTGTTATTTCCGATTGTGTGTTATTACTATCAAAAAAAAAAAATCTGTGTTATGATACGCCACTTGGATCAATGACGGAGTGCAAAGTTTTTTTTTACGTTAAAATACTGTGTTATTTCCGAGCAACTGAAGTCGCTTTCGATGACGTGGCCTATACATTGATATTACGCGATTACTGACCATCTTGTGAAGCTCTCTGCTCCTGACCACACTATGTGTTGCGTCAGCTATACGAAAGAATTGGCTCTTTCAAAATGGATTTACAAACTTTGTGGGGGAAGTTCAAAGTTGCGAGCGCTCATCTTCAAAATTGAGGTCACTTACCAAGCTTTGCAAATTATATCTCAAACGTTTGCTCATCTTCAAATTGGAGGTCACTTACCAAGCTTTGCAAATTATGTCTCAAACGCTCTCGTTATGTGTCCCAGACCCCAACGAAAGGACAAAGGGCCGACTAAGCTTCTGATAGAGATTTTCTAAGCTAGCACAGAAGCTAGCCCACTTAGGCTCTCTTTGGATTGTAGGATTTTCATAAGAATTTTGAAGGGCTTGAATCCTATGTAATTTTTTCCTACGGCCTTTGGATGATTGGATTAGTGCCATCAAATTCCTATGGAATCCATTCCTATGGCCCCAATTTCATAGGATTCTCAACATGAGTTCAAACCTCATTTTAATTTTTCTATGCGAAGTCCAATATAGTTTCGCTCTACTCTCTCAATCTTTCAAAATTTCTGTGTTCAATTCCTGTGGACAATCCAAAGGCACCTGCTGCAAAATTCATACGTTTCAGAATCCTGTGTGAATCCACTTCACATGACATTTCAATTCTGCGTTTTCCCTATTTCTACACTTTCAAATCTTGCAATTCAAATAAGCCCTTAACATGAAACTACACCGGAATGATGATACAACTAATCAATCATTAACACTCATCATGCACATGCAAACAGATGCATCTTCGGTCTGAAATATAAGAATCTGCCAAACAAAAGGACAATACTGCGAAGATCATAATATATACACTGGTAAACAAAAGTGAAAATATGGGAATATGAGAAGACGAGAGACACACAGACACCGCACAAGCATCGTAGTAAGTACCTTTGAGCTGCGGCGAAATCAATAACTCTAGCATACGTTGTTGGAGTTGGTGCATGTTGGCGCAATTAACAACATCTATGTGGCTCAGGATTTACATATTTTTTCCCTAAATGGTGTTTAAGCAAACTTTCAGCAATTAATGACACTTCAAAAAACTTTCAGACATATCTCCTCCCCAAAAACGGCACACTAAGGCGTTTTAAAAATCTACCGGAGTCTGTAAATTTCAGAAAACACCATTTACTTTGGCTTATGCGAGAATGCGAAACGTCAAAATTTCTAAATCATTTGAAATAAGCCATTTGATATGACATTTTTCAATCTAGGTGTCCCTGTATGCCAATTGATATCGCATTTTCAATCACACAACTTTTCAGATTTTTAGAAAACACCAACGCGAATGTCGTATTGTGAGATTCTTGTGGGCTCTGAGATTGAAAAAGTCATATCAAATGGATTGTTTCAAATAAATTAGAAATTTTGCATTTCGTAGTCTCAAACAAGCTTTCCGTTTTCTGAATTTTTCAGAGCTTATAAATGTTCAGAATGCCAAAGCAAATGGCATTTTTGGAGGGCCCAAATCTGGCTTATTTTTTATTGATAAACCATTAATATCTGCAAGTTCACTTATTAAGACCCATCTAGAAAAAAAAACCCTGATTCCCTTGAATCTCGATGGTTTGCCGTCTCGAGCTTGCTTGTGTTGCAAGGTCTGAATTCTGAAAAGACCACGTACGGCAGCGCGTAATTCTGTTGCCAACAAAAGTACTTTCAGGTGATATTTTGGGCAGCACACCACACCAGCGAGGGGTCGACACGTAGGGGCTGTGGCGTTCATGAAGTAGCTAACCAGCATTCCGAAAATGGATCGGAGTACCTATTTACACGAAACGAACAACAGACATGGCATCACACTGCACCGTCCCTTTCCTCTCCACTTCAGCAAAGCGGCCAATGCAAGAAGACATAGCCATGTGGAATCGGTGAAAGAGAGGAAGGAGCTTCACGTGATCGTTACGTTTTGTTTAAATCTTCATGTCATTGTTGCAGACTTGAGATCGATGAGAGGCAACGCGAGGTGCAAGAGATAGAAGGTTTTGCTTTTGGTCAAAGAACAAGACGGCAAACAAGCATCCCACTCAGCCAGTCCAACTACTTTTCCTATATTTGACAACATTTTCTACCTTATTGATTGCGCACATACTTTAGACAAACAAATCAATTAGGTCAATTATACTATCTCTCAAGTATATGTAGACGTCGACCACCGAGTGTAAATCTCAACTTTAACTCCAAAACGACACCTTATTAGATCATAAAACCACAAGGACGGTTGATAACCACAAAGTGGTGTCTCACTTTTTTGGCGGAGGTAATCGCAAAAAAAACCATTCACGATCGTGATCCTAAATAAAATTACTCCCTCCGTTCATAAAAGGATGTCTCAACTTTGTCCAAACATGCATGTATCTACACACTAAACTATGTCTAGATACATGCATGTTTGGAAAAAGTTGTGACATCCTTTTATGAACGGAGAGAGGACATAAAACCACCGATCGTGCCAAAAACTTTCACAAACAGCATTGAACATCCGGTTTAAGCTAGCTCACAATGATGACCGAGAGCGGAGTTTGATGGAGAGCTTGAGATCCCTGGCGTGCGGCAAGACTCACCGTGCGGCGGGGAGAATGCAGGGAGAGAGCGACAAACATGGCTGACCGGCGGTGTTGGATGGGACTGCTAGGGCTCTTTTCTAGGTAGGGAGGAGCTGACTAATGGTGCCCCAAAAAAATTATGAAACCAAATTTTATAACCCATCTCACTACAAGAAATATGCTCACTTTCGACTCTCTATTTTGGTTACTAGAAGGTCGCAAAGTTTCATTTATGACCCCTTTAAAAGTATAGAGGAAGATGTATTTGGTGAGAACGCACATCACAATCGGCCGGCCTTGCCTCGTTCATATAGATCAGATGGAGTACAAGTACAACGCACACATGTATCTGCGGCTAACTACTAACAGACTATAGTTAGGATACTAACTAATCTAGCATTATGTTACAACAATACATATCGTTTAACGCAGGGCAGGGTCGAGCGAGCCACACCCCATCACCCCTGCGCCTCCATAAAAACCCCCTCTTTCGTTGGTGCTCGCTGCTGCTCATAGGCTCAGGGTCAGGACTCAAAGGTAGGAAGCCGGCAAGGAAGGCACCGCGTCTGTGAGGTTCGCTCCGCCCCCATCTCCATCGCCCCTTCGTCCCTCTGACGAATTAATCGCGATAGTGATTACTACTAATAGTGTAAACATTGTGAGCTGTGCACGGTTTAGGGTTTCGTAATGCAAAGCTCTTGGCTTTGTTTATATAGGAGGGGTTTTACCGATCAACAGTTCAGTCAATTGTTTCTTTTCTTTTCGGTCTGATTTGTTAGGGGAGATCTTGACCTTCCTTTTCTTTTTTGCGAGTAATTCTTTGGCTGAGATCTGCACTTCCTTTGAAGATTATCTTTTCTTTTGTTCCTAATGTGCAAAAATCTAATAGGATGCTGTGAGCGGGGAGATCTTTTTTTTTAGATAAAGGTGAGCCGGGGAGATGAAAAGGAAAGAGACGAACTTGACATGTTTCATGATCGTGGCCTGCCTGTGGATATCTAATGCAAGTTCTTTGCTATGTTCATAGGAGGATCTTTACCGAGAGCAAGACTTCAGGCATTGGTTTTTTATTTTGTTTCAATCTGCTTTGATTGGGAAGTTCTTGAATTTCCTTTTTTTCCCTTTAATTATTTGGTTGAGATCTGAGCTGACTTTGAAGATTATCTTTTCTTTTGCTTCTAGTTTGCAAAGATCTAATTTAACAAAAAGGGGCCCAAATCTAACGGGGTACTGTGAGCGGGGAGAAGAAAAGGAAAGGGACAAACTTGATACTCCCTCCGATCCATATTAATGGTCTCAACATTGTCTAGATACGGATGCATCTAGTCTAAACACTTAACTAGATACATCCGTATCTAGATAAAGTTGAGTCCATTAGTATGGATCGGAGGTTGTATCTTTTTTTTAAAGGCTTACTTGCCATTTTTCATGATTTGTGGCAAGTTTCTGGTTTTCTTCATATGAGGCTTTTTTACCGATCGAGTGTGGGGTGCTGTTTATCTTTCAGTCTCATTTGCTACAGAGCCCTTGTTCCTTTGCCGTTTCTCTGGTTGAGTTACGCACTGACTGAAGATTACGATGTTATTTTGTTTCTACCGTGCACAACTCTATCTGTATGTCATGTTCTTAACACGAGTATATATTACTGATTAATGGCATTGTGATTGATTTCGACTGCAGAGCATTCCAGTTCCAGGGGAAAGCTGGTCCTCTATGGGCAACTCGTGTACTACAGGTTCATGTAAGGGTTTCTTTTGTGCTTCTTAGTTGGCAACTTGTGATAACAATTTGAGCAGCCAAATATTGTGACCATTTGATGATTTTACGGATGCAAGCATTGTTGTCTCTACTGCCTATAAGGATTTATTTTGAGCACCTTTCCCTTCTTACATGAGTTAATCTTGATCGTTAATTTATAAACAATATTCAGATCGTTCCCTGTATGAACAAAAATCAGATAAGAGTTGAATTATTATACAGCAAGAAAATCTAAATCTATGTAAAATAAGATGTTCTGTCTTTTCTATAACGTTCTGTTTGGCCAAAGTTAACTATCGTGTAGAAAATTCGCACCATGTTTGCGCCTGTCCAGAGTCCCATTTTCTGCATAATTCTGTCACACCTACTCCACTCTACAAATCTATCTATAATAGAGAGAGTACAATGACATTAAATTATTGTTTTCAAATATATAAGAGCAACAAATACTTATAATTAATTAACAAGTCTTCACTAATTTAACTAATCCTGGGGCCTCTCCGCCTCGCATTCTGTAGTTATAATTTGAGCTGCTACATATTGTGATCTTCTGATGCGGTTAGTGATGCAAGAAATGTTGCATTGTTCTTCCAGGCCGCTCAAAGGAGGGTCAGATCCATGAATCCAACGGGCACAGACAACCTTCATGTGGACGATCGATGGTTTCTCCTCCCTTCTTGACAAGGGCAATGGATGGACCTACTCCAGTGTGTTTCAGATCAGGGGGCTTAACTGGTACAACTACCATGCCACTATTTTATTTCATCTATTCCACAGAGAGCATATGATGAACAAAACTCATTCTCGCTTGTTTGACGTCTCTTCTTTTCTCTGGACTTGTTTCACAGGTACTTAAAACTGAACCCAAGGGACACAAAGAGTGGTGACCAAACAGAATATGTTTCTCTTACGCTTGAGCTGGCCCAACCACGTGTCACATCTGGCACAGTCGTAGAGGCATCTTTCAAGTTCTTGATATATGATCAGTTATATGGAAAGCACCATGAAGAACATCAAGGTACCTTAACATACCGTTCCTGACAAATAAAGTAGGTTATTTGACCTTCACAGCTAGTCGCCTGCTAGAATGATAGTATAATTTATAGCCTATTTTATAGGACAGAAACATCAGTTATTCTAATAAAAGGTTCTTTGCAGCGAGCCACAGTTTTCAGAGTACAAGAAGAACCTCTGGGACCTCATGCATGATCCCCCTCACGACACTGAAGGACAAGTCCTCTGGATTCCTTGTTAATAATTGCTGTATTTTTGGTGTGGAATTTATAAGAGTCGTGTCTGTTAAAGGTAATGATGTGTCAGAGACGCTGTTTGTTCAGAAGATTAACAACATCTGCAGTGGCCCCCAAGTCTACAACTGGAACATTGACGATTTCTTCATGTTGAAGAACAGGAGCAGTTCTCCAGAGTTTGAGCTTTGTGGACACAAATGGTAACATTCCTGATTATGTTAATTTTTAATTACTGGATTCTTGGTGTTGAATAACCCGGGCACCACTCCAGAATTAGCTGAATTCAGTTTGAAAGGCTCTTATGCTTCCCTTTTTATCAATGATGGAGCGATGGACTAAACTATGTGATGCTCTCCAAATTTTTTTTTGACGATTCATGCTCTCTGATTTCCAGGTGCATCGATATCCACCCTTCTGGATCCGATACGAATGGGAACTACCTCTCCTTGTTCTTGACCATGAAGGTGTCAGATACACTACATGAGAACTCCGCAAACCTGCTAGAAATCAGCATAAGCATAAAAGATCCGGAAACTGGCAAGCACCGGAAATTATCAGGTTCGTTCTTTAGCAGAATGCCAAATAAATTATTATCATCACATTTCCTGATTGACACGATGTTTTCTCCTTAGCACGGTGCCAGTTCTCAAAAAAATCATCCAGCTGGGGATGGCCCAAGTTCATATCGCTGGAAGATTTCAAGGACTCATCAAATGGTTATCTCGTCAAGACAAAGTGCTGCATTGAAGCCGAGGTTGCTGTCATTGGTTCCTCCAAGATGGTGTAGCGGCCAGATTACTCGTCCTCCACATGTGCTCATGTGTGTCTTTGTGTACTTAGCCCGAACTGCTATTCTGCCTCCGTATCTTTATTTGTTTGGTTGTGCTGTACGTACAAGAAGTCTAAGACAAATTAAATGACATTGCTATGTATGATGACGTGCCTTAATGTCCGAGAAGCTTTAGATAGAACCAAACGCTTAAGGGAGAGATAAATATGACAAGATACCCCGTGCATTGTTGCCGAGAGCTTTGACTTTTAGAGGCAAAAATAATGGGCTGAGAAAGAAAGAAAGTTTTACGGGTAGTGTAATAGCTAGAACATGAAGTTATTGTGCTCTCTCTCGCATTTTTTTTATTTCCAGGAATAAATTTATTTCCGATAAAACAAAAATATTTATACTTTGAGACATAGTTTAGAAGTCGAGCGAGCGATTTGTGATATATTCATCCTTGGAGAGGAAGGGAACTAGAGGCAGAGGAGCGGGCAAGAAACACCGACAATATGTTAGTCAGCCTTGTAACCAAGGAAAAGAGTGGCGATGTAAACTGAACTTTACCCCCACATGGCTGTTGCAACAACATATTGGCGTCGGGTTGACCAGATGCTGCAACGAAATGGAGCGGCGATTCCAACGGTTCATGTACGTGATCAATCATCAACACTCATCGTTCAGTGACACACCGACACCGTGTGTGTCAGAGTACATTTGAGCTGCTCGGCATAATCAGTCACTCGAGCGTACATGTCGGAGTTGGCGCATGCCGGTGCAAGAGCATCAGCCCTCGCCCATTGCTATTGTCCATCTATATAGCACATGGTTTAACCCAGGGGCGGAGCTCTCAGTAGGGCAAGGTAGGGCGGCCGCTCTACCTTATTTTTTGACAAAAGCATTAATATGCATGTATTTTTCTGAACAATTTGAGTGGTCGTACATAAAAAATAGACCATATATTAGAAAGTTATGCTTGTTTTAGTCAACATTACACAAAACTGATTCTGAAAGGAGGGACTAGGTCTAGTCTAATCCGAAATCAACTAATTCTCAATGTAACGTAACCCGGCTCTAAACAATGTTCTAAGTGCGGTATTTAAGTATTTAGATATTTGATGGATTATGTTTTATGATACTTTAGATTTTTATATTTTATTGATCTATAATTTTAATTATATTAGTTCAGGAAATGTCTTTGGTTAAAAATGTGAGGGCACGTCTGCTCAATTGGAAATATGATGGTTGAGACCTCCCTTGGAAGATATCAATTTGCGTAGAAAATGACATCATAATTCCAAGTTTTAATGAAATGGTAACAAAATGGGGGTAAATTAAGAAAAAGGGCAGACGTTAGGTCATTGCTGATTATTTTTACAGTGTGGAGATCTTCTATTTTGCAGTACACTATATTACCACTGATTTTGACCATTGGTTAAATGAGCTATCTTCAGAATTGTTTCTGAATTTGTCTTGTCTTGGTTATTTTTGTATGATTTTTTCATGGGAACTTGTCTTACATTGAATAAAACTAATCATAATATTTTTTTTTGAAAAAATTCAAAGTGTTTCCTGCTTCAAACGAAATCAAGATGAGATGTTGAACCGATGACTCTATTATATCAATAAACCAAATAAGAGTGTTATCATAAGATTTATTTGACATTTAGAATTCTACCGTACTTGTTGTCATACCGATGTCTTTACTTTAGATAGAGCATGTTCTAAGTGCGAGAAATCAATCCTATTCGTTGAGCATGAATCACTGTTATTCAGGGATTCGGAGAGTTCAGACTAACTTAATGAATTTAATCAATTTGTGATTGAAGCCACTTGGAGTGAGTTTTTGACGATATTTATGAATTAACTACTTTGGACAACTAAAACTTGCATATTCATGTTCAAAATTATGTTAAACAAATTCTACATCTTACCTGGTCAGGTGGGGGGCAATTGCCCCCCCCCCCCCCCCCCCCCCCAAAGACACACACATCCATGACTCCAAATAAATGGTAATAG
The DNA here is from genome assembly GCA_947311845.1 of Poa pratensis. Taxonomy (NCBI): domain Eukaryota; kingdom Viridiplantae; phylum Streptophyta; class Magnoliopsida; order Poales; family Poaceae; genus Poa; species Poa pratensis. Next base: position 14,694,123 of record CAMZMU010000113.1, read on the forward strand.
ATGTTTTTTGCTCCGCCATACCTAAATTTTGGACCGTCCTTCGCCACTGGTTTAACCCTTGAAGATGGTTTGCCGTCTCGAGCTTACGTCGTTGCATTTTTCGGCGGGTTTCATGATTGATGCCTGAGAAGACCAAGCCAACGCGTAATTCTGTTGAATCAACAAAAGTATTAGGAGCAACTTTGAGCTTATATTTCGCAGGGCTGCAGCGTTCCCCAAGTAGCCAGCATGCCGAGAATGGATCCTACCCATTTATGTTTAGAATATAAGCAACTGTTCAATTAAATTAATTCAAGTATAAAACGTGAACATGACGAAAGCAATACTCATGACATGCTGAAACTTGATGATATAATCATGTACTAGACAGATAGTACAAGCATCTACACAAATCACTAGTACCGCAAATATGGAAATAAAGAGGAGAGGGATAAACATGTTATACCCTACAATAGGCCAGTTGGCCGTAGCAGCAGTGGAGGCAGCGGCAGCAGTGGCGATGGCAGCCTCTTTAGCGGTGGCGGCCTCAGTGCTCATGGTGATGACGAAGTCGAGGAAGACGTAGTTGAGGCAGACGAACAGAGGCGAGCAGTCACGTAAGAGACGCTCCGCAAAAACCTAATCGCCCCTCTCCCGTACATGATGTGGAGAGATGGGATTTCAGAGGCTTGCTCTCCCGTCAGCCATATACACGGTGGACGGGATGGGATCACTGGCGGCAGCAGCAGCGAGAGGAATGACAAAGGCGAGAGCGTGGAGCAAATGCGATCTGTTCTATGTCTTTTGGAGAGGAGCGACCTCTCTCTCATATAGGCACACAGGCAGGCGAAGGGCTAACGGAAACGCACGCAATGAATGGATTGAAAACATACGAACTTAAGAGCACTTAAGACAAAACGTTTCAGATCTCATTCATTCTCCATTAACGCCATTAAGGCAAAACGTTTCGGGCCTCTTGGTAGTGGCAACCGAGTTGGTGGGTGTTGGGCATCTATTTCCTACACATTCATGCTCACTTGAGTCGTCATCCTCATCAATAATATTGCCCAACGAGATTGGCTTCGACTTCTTGTTTCCATTGGGAACCTCAAGGGAGTCACGATTCTTGCACTTCTCATCATTGTCTAGTTCCTCCCAATGATGATGAAGGGTGAATGGTTTGGGTTTCTTGTCCCCCTTCTTGGCTCCCTTCTTCTCACGTCCCTTGAACAAATTTTGTGCCATCACATTCTACATATGAAAATAAGCAAATTAGCCACAACAACAAGAAGATGAAATTACCACCACAAGAACAAGATGATTTCCACAACAACACTCACCTCATCTTCCTCATTCGTGGCACTTGGGTTTAGTCTCTTGATGTTTGCCAAACACGCCAACCACTTTTGACAGTCGGTTTGAATAGTGCCCCACCGATGCAAAGGGAAGTCACGGTTCTTTTATTTCCATTTGGGTTGCGAGCATCGAAGAACTATTTCATCCTTCTCCACTATTGTTCGTTGGGTTGCTCGTTGCCCACAGTTGCGTCAAGGCCCACCATTTTCCATGCCAGAATAATAATAAGGTCCTCTTGGGTGGTGTAGTTCTCCGATCTTCCCTTCGACATCCTGCCGACAAAACCCTCCTCTTCTCCGTCAAGAGTTGCTACCTCCTCCTCCTCAACATCATGAGAATCGACATAGTCATTGTTTGTCACATTCATAGTATCTAAAATGGAATAATTGTCCAAACTACAAAATAGCAAATATTGGCACTCAATTGACACACAAGTGCATTGACATGAGTCACAATTGAGAAAATTAGAAAAAAATTGTGTTCACCTTTGGGGCATTTCATCGAGCACTCTGTGCTCAGTCGGTGGGACGAACGGCAGCTGCAACTCCTCTCCCACAGGCGGTGGCGGCGGAACAATAGGCTGCTGCTCCACGCTACCTGAGGCTTGCGCTGCCTCCCCACGGGGTGGCCACGACCTTCTGCTTCTTTGTCTTGGCGGTGGCGGTGGCCGCGACGGTTAGCCGCTTCACGCAAGCACCCACGGCGACCCCCTTCTTCGACTTCAACGGCGGCTTCACGTCGCTAGTCTGGCTGGAATTGGTAGCGCTGACGGTCGGACGAGGCGGCATGAAGGTTGGCCGACGAGGAGGCGGTGGCGGCATAGGGTTTGTGGTGGCCGCAGCGGCTGCGGGCGCAAGGGGAGCCGTCGATCTGCCGTCCAACGAGGCGGAATTGGTAGCCGGTGCTATGACAAGGTCGTCCATGGTGGTCCGGTGGCCGCCGGCGGGAGGGCGCGGCGAATTGCGAGGAGGCGGGCGGCGGAAGGCGGGGGCGGGAAGTTTCACCACCACAGTTGGTGTGTGCGCGCGATGCAACTGGGTTTTGCGGCACGGCCTCTCGCATTGTATATTTGCAACGCGGGGGCCAAATATTCATCTGCCCTAAAAAAATTTAGGGCACGAAGTAAAATAGGCAGCCACTAGAGCACGTTTTTTGCCGTTTTGTGCCCTATAAGTGATGAGGACATCCCTACCATAGATGCAACCACAACTACTACATGACCTCAAATACAAAGACCTATAACTAGATATCGTGCACATCAACTAAATCAACATGTACTTTCGTTTCTACAAGCTACTCCTAATATACATGAGAATATGATGCTGCCTAAACTAGATGTGTTTGTTTCTCTTAGGAATGATGGGCCTAGCATGGATGAGAGGGACAAGCTTTGGAGCATGTACGCACATGGAGATGGCAGTAGGAGTGCACATGATGGATGTGTTGATGCTATGAGTGGAGATTTCAGGACTTTGAAGCCACCGTAATGAAGAAAGAAGTCTTGGACGAATTCAATTTTATTATTTTCGTCCAAAGCCTTCCATAGGTGGTGCGCCACCTCGTTTTTTGGGCCAGGCTCATGTTTTTTCGTTATCCCCTTTCATGGGCAGGTTTTAGAGTCAGTATTAATAGGAGAAAATGACTTATTAAGGTTTTCGGCCCAGCCCACCATGGGTGACGAAACCCCCTCTTTTCTCCTATAAATACAGCCCCTAGGGCATCGTTTAGACTTAGATTTTGTTTAGCTAAAAAGTTTTCATATTATTCGAATATGTACTGTAAATTCATACGCACTGCCCTAGTCAAAAAATTCAATTGTACATAAAGTATACAAGCGAGAATGGAGGATGTTGAGAATTTTACCTACTCCCTCGAGATAGTTGCCGAGCGGTAACCATATTGTGGCGTCGTCTTCCTCTACTGCTACTTCTGGCCGCGACGGACGCCTGCATCCGTATTCACTCCTCGAGGAGATCGACGCACTCCAGCATCTCCCCATACGATCCTGCAGCTTGCCCGTGGAGGACTCGACCGTGGTATCTCCACCGGCAAGGACCTCGTCGGGAGGCCTCGGGACCACCCCGTCTGCCTCCGGCGCCGCCAACTGCCTCGGGAGAGAGAAGAGGGCTGGCGCCATGGCGGGTAGAGAGGGAGCAGCCGACTCCCGGTGGCGAGGATTGGGGAGGATGTGAGGACGTGTGGACAACCTGCATTCTTCTGGTGAGAACGGCCACCGCTTTGACCACCGCTTTGATGGAGCAGTCGCGAGGCAACTATGGAATTCCAGGACGTGTCAGCCTCCTAGGAAGAGCACGAGGAAGAGCCGTGAGGTAGCGTTTGAGGAGGAGGCGAAGAAGTGAAGGGAGGAGCGGAGCATGGCGAGCTCGCCGGGGAGGGCGATGCGGCGACGTAGAGCGGGGAGGCGGCGTTGGAGGATCTTGGGACAGACGGCGAGGTCGGGGGAGCTCAGACGGCGGTGAATCGGACGCCGGAGGTCTCGACCGGAGGAGAAGAAGAAGTCATCGATCTCACAGTGTACACCATCCCAGCTCGTGCAACTCGAAGAGGAGGAGGAGATGACGGTGAAGCTCGCGGAGGCGCCGATCTGGATCGGGGCAGCCGGAGACAGTGCCGCGACGGCGAGGCAGCGCGGCGGGAAAAGGCTACTGGGACGACGGGCTGACGCCCTTGTCTGCTGATGCATGTAAAATGCATACATGAACTTTGCATTATTTTTACTTATATTCCAGTCATGTTTGCATCATATAAGGGTTATATCACTGTTTTATAATGATTTTGGGAATATTTGGTATGTTTCCTATTTTTATGGAATTAACCCTGCACATGCAGAAATCCCCTTTTTCCATGTTTTTGACTTTCAGGGACCAAACGACGTCCAAATGACCTAATATTTTACGGGGTCTAATATTTGGAAATAAGAAGACGTACCAGCCAAGGATCCGCGAAAAAGGAAGTCCGGGAAGAAATTAGATGGTCCCACGTGGTCAGGTACATAGGCCGTGTGGGACCACCTCTTTTATTCCTCGGGGCTCCGATGCCGTCCGTTTTCGTCTTCGCGGCTTCGTCTTGACCTAAAAACGTCTATAAAAATAGCCCCCCGACGTTCTCTGGAAGGAGCGCCGCCGAAACACAGAAACCACGAAACAGAGACCTGGAGCTGCAGATTGGAGGGGGAAAACTCGGCGGGGCGCTGCCGGGGTGGTCTCCATCTTCTCCAACGACTTCTCCACCGTCTCCATGATGAAGGGGGAGTAGTCCACCCCCTGGACTTGGGTTTGTGGTGGTAACTTGATCTAATCTCTCTATGTATGATCATTGTTGGAGTCCATATGATGTGCCTTGCATAAGTATGGATCTATCTATGTAATGGTGGATATTGTGGTATGAGATGATTTGTTATACATTTACCGTTGTGTTGGAGCTTTTATGATTTGTCATACTTTGGAGATATTCTATGATGCATGTGATGGTTTGATTTATGCATAATGCCTTGTTTATCCTTGTCATGAGGTGATTGACACCACCAAGTGTGGATAGATGAGAGAGATGTGGTCACACACACGAATTATGAATCATTGCACTAGTGTTTAGAATATTGTCCATTATGAAGTATGATGTATGTAGGTACGGGATGGCCGATGTGACACGGCATATGTATTGAGTGACATGTGAAATACAGCCCAACATCCTTTATCTGGGGGTAAAAAGGAAGAGTATGATGTGGGAGTGACAGCAACCACGCTAGCCTTACGAGGGTGACCTAGCAACACAAATGAGTACTTCTTTCAACTATGTGTTTTAGGACATATAGCCGTCATAAAAGCTACCATTAAAACATGACAATTGTGTGTACTTTATCTATAACATGATAATCACCGTAGATGAGAGAGAGAGGATTAAGTGAACCCATGAACCCATGTCCATTGTTCCTATAAGAGAAAACCTTTGTCTTGTCCTCTTGCATTGAAGAGGATTGGGACACTTTTACATTCTTGTTTTGTTACATTAAACTTCCATCCATTAAATCAACCACTTGTTCTTTAAACTTGTTTAGTGCATAATCAACTAAAACTTGTGACACTTTAGTTGTAGGGAATAGATAACTTTTCCTTCTTGCTCCTGCGGATCGATACCTTACTTCCACATTGAGAGGTGCTACAGTGATCCCCTGCTCTTGGGGGTTATCAAGTACTTTTCTGGCGCCGTTGCCGGGGAGCGTAGCGCTTAAGTTTCTATTCTTGTGTGCACTAGATTTTATATCTTGCAATCATCTAAGCTTGGGGAGGTTCCTTTAAACTTGTTTGGTTGTGAGTTTCTCATTAGTTTTATATATACAAAAACCCATAAAAATTAGAAAATGGAAAACAACAAAAAAATTAGAGAGCTTTATGAAATTTATCTTGAGTTAGGACATGATGAGTTTGAGCAGAAAATTAAAAAATCTATGGAAAATCATTTGCATGATGGTAGCAATGTTATTACTATAAATTCTTTGCACACTATTGCTAATGCTATGGAAAAGTCTAAGCTTGGGGAAGCTAGTTTTTATAAAAATGATCCTTGTAGTTCCCCAGCTTTGGAGGAGAAAATTTGCTTTGATAATACTTTGTCTCCTATATGTGATAATTCTAATGATACTTGTGATATTCTAAATCCACCTACTGAAAGTATTCCTTTTGAAATACCTATGGAAATTGTTGAAATGGTTATGGATGAACGTTATGCAGGGGATGGAACAATCCGTCCAAGTGATCACTTGCTGAAACTTAAAGAACTTTGTGGTTGTTTAAAGTTGTAGGTTTATCAAGAGAAAATGCCATGAAGAAATTGTTTCCATTGTCACTTAAGGACAAAGCAAAGGAGTGGTATGAGCTACTGGATGATCCTCGTCATTTGGAGTGGAAGGAGCTTGAATCTCTCTTTTACTCTAAATTTTATCCTCCTTGTGAAATGTATTTAGATAGGTGTTACATTTTTAATTTTTATCCTCGTGATGGAGAAAGCATTGCTCAAGCTTGGGGAAGGCTGAAAACATTATTACTCAAATGTCCTAACCATGAGCTTCCTGCGAAAATAATTGTTACTAATTTTTATGCAAGGCTTTCAGGTCATTACAAGGATTATCTAGATGCATGTTCAGGAGGTTCTTTCACAAGTAAGAAGTTTGAAGCTAATTGGGATCTTCTTGAAACAATTCAACGCAATACTGAAGATTGGGATAACGACAAAGGTAAAGAATCAGGTATAAACTATGTCTATGATTGCATTAAGTCTTTCAGTGAAACTGCTGTTTTCATGAGCTTAGTGCTAAATTTGGTCTTGATTCTCAAATTATTGTTGATTGTTGTAGAACCTTTGCTTCTCATATTAATGTTCCTAAAGAAAATTGGGACATGTATCACGAACCTTTTAAAGACACTTGCATCAAAAATGAAATTGTTATTAATGATTGCAATAAACATGCTCAAACTTCTGAAAATACTATTTCTTATAAGCATGTTAATTTTTGTGGAGCACTTAGACCTTGTGAAAAGAATCAAATCGAAGAAGAATATTGTATCCATCATAGGAATGAAAAAACTAGAATGTGGAGCAAGGCTCTATATGATCTTGGTGAAAAAGTTTGTGCCACCTATCCTTTTATTTGTGACTTTGCTATAAAGAGGGGCATTTCGAATTTCAATGCTCAGGTTCTAATAAGGATATTGCGGGAGACTTTTGTGATAACATGATCACTCCTAATCAACATGATGAACTTACATTATTTTTGGGTGTGAAGAGTTATCAAGAAAAACTTCTTCGTTAGATATGAGTGCTTTTGATATGAATAGCGTGTTACATGGATGTTATCTCTATTGTGTTAATAATTGCCATGCCAACACTTACATACAAAATATTATAAAAGATGGAACTACTTTACCAAAATATGAAAGGACTAATGTTTGTTTTACTCTTATTAATGAAAAAGAGGAAACGGTATCTTCCCCTAAGCATGTTGCTCCTATTATAGTTGTTGCTGATGAGTCTGATTTCGATGATGATCCTATGCCTGTTACTTATAGTAGTGATCATGATTGGGAAAAGCATAGTACTTTTGATATTGAAAATCTCTTTGGTACTAATTCTGAAAATGATGATGCTAATAATTACAATCATCCTCATAAAACTTGTCATAGTTATGGAAGGATCACCCAAAACCATCCAATTAATATACAACTTGTCTATCATGTTCGAGTTCTTTACAATGATCCTACTTCCATTGCTATTAATAATAAGAACTTTGCTTATGTGGAAAATATTGATACTTTTATGCATATGGATCATGGTAAGAATGTTTCATGTGATGGTTATATTGTAGATTTTATCAATGATGCTACTGAAAGTTTTTATGAGAGAGGGAGACATGACTTCATATACCACAATAATATTAAGTCTCCTCTCTCTTTGTTGAAAATCTTGAAGTTGCACTTGCTTTGCCTTCCTATGCTAGTCACTTTGTGCTTTATTGATTTATTTTCTTACAAGATCCCAATGCATAGGAAGTGGGTTAGACTTAAATGTGTTTCATATTTTTCTCTATGTGAGCATCATTAAAACTATCAAGCCTAGCTATATGGCTATAAAGAAAGCGCTTTACGGGAGGCAACCCGGTTGTTTTTATTTGTGATTTTCTTTGTGTCCTCTTGCTGTAACAAGAGACTTAGTTTTAGTTTAGTTTCTGGAATTTTTAATAAAGTGCCAAGTTTTACTCATTTTGGTTGAAAAAGTTGCTTATAGCGTTCGGAGATTTTATTCCTGCACGAATCTGTGCACGGTATGATTTTTAATTCTTATTCTGTAACTCCGAATGAGCTCATATTTGAACTGTAGTGGCAACTTTTCATCCTCTGTATGCATGAATTTTTCGGAATTTTCCGACAAAGTTAAGTAGGGTAGAAAAATACGTTTAGCTGCTGCTGTTTTTCTGGACAGATTCTGTCCCATTTTGTTTGATGCATGCTTAGAACTTTTAACTTGAATCTTTTTGATCCAATTGAGTTTATGAGTAGGCATACAACATTATACATTTCTGGACATTCATATGAATTTTTGTCTAAGGATTATATGCAGCAAGAAATCTATTTGTTTATCACTACTAATGTGCCCCACAGAAAAAGAAATGGGAGAAACGGTGTTTTGAAGTTTTTTCACAGGGATTAGAGGAGATGCACCAAGAGCTATCCAAGGATGGTGAAGACCATAAGCTTGGGGATGTGAAGACAACCCCACTGGACCTACACACTCTCGGTTTGCACACGTCTAACTTCTGTTTTTCGATCGAAACACTTTATCGCATAAACTTGGAGCGTCTTTTTGTTTGTTTAGGTTTGATTTTTATTTTGTGAGACCACCACACTATCATTTATATATGAGAGAGCTACTGGAAATTTGGGTTGAATTATGTTGGATGCTATTATAAGATTGGGAAAAGGGATGTTGAGTTAATTTTAAAAGATACATATAGTTGCATAATTCATGAGCTTGTTAATGAGTAATAATTTGCAAGTATTTTATCAAGAGCTATCTTTTATTCATGTTTTGATGCTAAATGTTATTTTACCTTGTTTTAACATGGATTAGTTAGTTCTATGGACACTCATGCATGCATTTAGATGGTCAACTTTCTCCCTCTTGCTAGCCCAAAAATTCCAACAAGCAAAAACTTGTTTCCAACACCTTCAACCAAAGTTTTTCCAGTGAGTCCACCATATCTACCTATTAGCTTTATGCTATTCCGAGTATGTTTATCATGATATTTGTGTTATCTATACCTCTGAATGAAAATGCTTATGTTGTTGATTGTTGTGGGAAAAGTTGGTTATAGAGCTCTCTCGAACTTGATGCACACTTTACTTTCATTGCATAAATAAAACATGACCCATTGTGATTAAAATTATGATGTTGTGGGCTTGACAAATGTCTTTGGTTGAGAGTTAGCTCATATGTGCTGTCACATGGCAAGCTTTCAACATGCACTTCATCTCATTTAGTTGATATCATGTACTTTTGTTTATGGATGCTTACCATGGGTGAAATAAATGTGGAAATGAAGTGAGTTTAAATGAGTTTGTATAAATGGTTAGAGAGACGCCTGGGCCGCTAATCTAAGCCATGCATCATTCATGGTGGAAATTTACTTACATGCTATGGTGAACCTTCTGTGATACACCTTACAATAAAAAGCTATCTAATGGTAAATAAAAAGGGTGTTGAGATTGTTCATTGTGTTTGTTTGTCTTGTCATTTTGATATGGGCTTGTTCCATATCCTGGGACAAGAGGTACCCCAGTTGACGCTCTTAATGATACTATTATTACTTACAATGATATTTAACTTGAACTTGCTTTGTTTCCAAGTTGAGTAACACATGGAGTAGGTACTTGTATTCAAGGGGCATGAGACTTTCAACCTGTACTTTGTCAAGCACACTACTCGTATTTGCTTTCACTTTAAACTTAATCATTCAAGATGCTATGATAGGGGAATGAGAGCTTGACACCAAGGATTACCATATTACAATCATTGACTTAAGTAGAGAAGTTCAGAAGTTAGATGAAATTTATTCATGCTTTACCTCTACTCATATATATATCTTTCCAAAGTGTCCACCTTTTATATTCAGATTTTCATCAATACTCTATGACCATTGTAGGATGTTCTTCTTTCATTATGCATACATGTGGTCCATAGTATTTCTTCTCTTATGTTACACTTTGTGAATTATCATTGAACATCCTTGCATTGAATACTTGATATCACTTCATAAACTATCTTGCATATTGCTACTCCTTTTAAGAATGAACCATTTGACTCTATGTAGCAATAGTAATCATCTTTGATATCCATTGTTAGTATTAAATTGCAAAGTCCATGTTAGTTTTATCACCTTCATACTCGAGGACGAGTATAGGTTAAGCTTGGGGATGTTGATGCATGTAAAATGCATACATGAACTTTGCATTATTTTTACTTATATTCCAGTCATATTTGCATCATATAAGGGTTATATCACTGTTTTATAATGATTTTGGAATATTTGGTATGTTTCCTATTTTTATGGAATTAACCCTGCACAGGCAGAAAACCCCTTTTTCCATGTTTTTGACTTTCAGGGACCAAACGACGTCCAAATGACCTAATATTTTACGGGGCCCAATATTTGGAAATAAGAAGACGTACCAGCCAAGGATCCGCGAAAAAGGAAGTCCGAGGAAGAAATTAGATGGTCCCACGCGGCCAGGTACATAGGCCGTGTGGGACCACCTCTTTTATTCCTCGTGGCTCCGATGCCGTCCGTTTTCGTCTCCGTGGCTTCGTCTTGACCTAAAAACGTCTATAAAAATAGCCCCCCGACGTTCTCTGGAAGGAGCGCCGCCGAAACACAGAAACCACGAAACAGAGACCTGGAGCTGCAGATTGGAGGGGGAAAACTCCGGCGGGGCGCTGCCGGGGTGGTCTCCATCTTCTCCAACGACTTCTCCACCGTCTCCATGATGAAGGGGGAGTAGTCCACCCCCTGGACCTTGGGTTTGTGGTGGTAACTTGATCTAATCTCTCTATGTATGATCATTGTTGGAGTCCATATGATGTGCCTTGCATAAGTATGGATCTATCTATGTAATTCTTATGGTGGATATTGTGGTATGAGATGATTTGTTATACATTTACCGTTGTGTTGGAGCTTTTATGATTTGTCATACTTTGGAGATATTCTATGATGCATGTGATGGTTTGATTTATGCATAATGCCTTGTTTATCCTTGTCATGAGCACCAAGTGTGATAGATGAGAGAGATGTGGTCACACACACGAAATATGAATCATTGCACTAGTGTTTAGAATATTGTGCATTAAGAAGTATGATGTATGTAAGTACGGGATGGCCGATGTGACACGGCATATGTATTGAGTGACATGTGAAATACAGCCCAACATCCTTTATCTGGTGGTAAAAAGGAAGATATGATGTGGGAGTGACAGCAACCAAGCTAGCGTTACGAGGTTGACCTAGCAACACAAATGAGTACTTCTTTCAACTATGTGTTTTAGTACATATAGCCGTCATAAAAGCTACCATTAAAACATGACAATTGTGTGTACTTTATTTATAACATGATAATCACCGTTGATGAGAGAGAGAGGATTAAGTGAACCCATGAACCTATGTCCATTGTTCGAATAAGAGAAAACCTTGTCTTGTCCTCTTCCATTGAAGAGGATTGGGACACTTTTACATTCTTATTTTGTTACATTAAGCTTCCATCAATTAAATCAACCACCTTATTCTTTAAACTTGTTTAGTGCATAATCAACTAAAACTTGTGACACTTTAGTTGTAGAGAATAGATAACTTTTCCTACTTACTCCTGCGGATCGATATCTTACTTCCACATTGAGATGTGCTACAGTGATCCCCTACTCTTGAGGGTTATCATCTGCGCGCGTCAAAAATCATGCGCGAGGTGGGGTGACCGGTTGCCACCGGGTGGCCGGGCGTGTGCGCGTGCGCTAATTTTCATGCCGAGCGGGAGGTCACCGTCTGCCAGCCGGTAGCCCGTCACGCCCCACGCGCCAAAATTCGTGCAATGAACAGTAACTCACGAGGTTGTGTTGCGCGCGCTGATCCTAGCGGGCTGTTCCACTGATCGTACGGTCGGAAAAAATTTCGATGACGTGGACCGCGGGAGAGGGCGCGAATCAGTCCATCTTTTATATAGTATGGGGTGCGACGTGGAGTGGATATTTTCAAGGAGGGTTTAGGGTGCACACAAAAAAATCCCTGAAAAAAATTAGTTAAACTAAAAGGTAAACCCCATTTACCATCTCGGACGGCCTAGTTATTACGGGCTGGGCTAACGCTGTAAACCGAGGCTCAACTGAAGCCAATATAGTATGCCATAAAAGAAAAAACCTATATAGTACTCCGCTTTTCCTTTACGAACATCATCTCTTACTTTTCTCTTTTTCCCTCTTGCAAACATAAAGAGGAGAGATTCATGACAAGCCTTTCTCCATGGTGAACAAGGAGAGGATCGCAGTACAATCTCGCAGTACAATCTCGCAGTACAATATTTTTGCTTGTACAAACAACAGCTATAGATTATGGAACACAGAATGTCGCTGGCTCAAGGTTCTTCTCAGAAACAAGGAACAAAGTAAAACACAACCTTAGCTAGAGCTAATCTACTGCGTGCCCGGGCACAGCGTCTTTGGGTCTAGGAAAGAGTTTGGCACACCAACGAAGTCTTTCTATTTTGGAACACCGCGTCCTCTTCCGCTAGCTTTTGCCTCGCCTCCACTAGGAAGTAGGAATCGAGCTCTCTCTTGATCGATCGATGAAAGCTGAGCTGTAACTGCCCCACGCGCATTTCGGATCGAGACCTGACCAGCAGCATACGCGGTTCATCATGCATCAGGTCATGACGTGTCGACTCTTGCAGCAGTTCCACCTTCAATTTCGTTGGCAAGGGCGCGGAAGGTTCGAGGAACATGGCAAGGGCGCCCCTGTTTTGGTCGAGACAAGAAACCAGAGGTTGGAGACGATAAGCAGCACCAAAGAGGTATAAACGCGTAAACGCTACTGGCCCAGCCGGCCCACAATCGATCTCTCTCGAGACAGATCAATGATAGTTACGTTTTCTAAATTTTTTTTTTTGTGGAGAATAAAGGTGATATATTAAAACTTTGCTCTTACAGACAGATCCAGAAAGAAAAAGAAATTACAACGAAGTCCAACTTCTTCCTCCTCCGGAACTCGCCGACGCCGACGCACAGAGGCCGTCGGTGGCGCGCCGCTGCCGCTGCTCCTTGAACCATCTTTAAGCGGAGTCAGCCTCCTGGCCAGCGGGAAGTCGCCGAGCGTCGAATCCGAGGATCCTACCGCTGCAGACGCCGCCGACGACGCAGAGCTTCGAAAGAACACCTCCATCTTCATTTTCTGAAATTTCTCACACCAGATCCGCCGCCGACGAAGCAGCCACGGATCCACCACCCCATCACGGCACCGCACGAGCTCACCACCGTCCCTGGGGAAGAAGACGGCGCGGAGACGACCAGCTCGCAGGACGGGAACTCCACCACAGGCCGCCGGCGTCGCCATCTTGCCAGCCACCTGCACGGAGTACATCAAGCCCACCTCCTCATCGACGAACACGTCGCCAGACCAGAGAAAGGAGGAAGGCGCTTTAATCTCCCTAGTCGCCGGCGTCAACTCTGGAACGAGACCGGCGAGGGAACACAACAACAACACGACGGATCGACGGATCCGCGGCCACACAACACCAACCTTCTGCCGTCGCCGGCCAGGAAGAGGAAGGAAGGTGGACTTATTCTTCCACGATGCCATCGATCCCCTCTCCAGATCGAGGCGGAAGGAACCTAAACTAGACCTAATCTACAGCTACCATCCCGCCGGAACGAGAACCGGAGCTTCCCCCCGCCTCACAATGCCGCAGCGGCGCCGGAGGTGGAGGGAAGCGGCGAACTCGCCGGCGAGGACTCGGTCGCCTCTCTGTTCGCCTCTCTCTGCACTGTAGCACTGGATAGGGACGGGGACTAGAGTAACTCCTTCTTCTTTACGTTTTCTAAAATTCGTTATATTTTGGGCAAGATCTACAAGTGTGCAAAATTGTAACTTAAGATTCGTTATATTTTAGGTTGTAAAAAAACAAATGAGAAAATTTCAGTAAACCACAAGCGAGTGCAAGCATCCCGCTCAAGTAGTCAAACTACTTTTTCTATCCTACATTGACAACATTTTCTACCTTATATTCTAGTAAATGGTCGATTGCACATACTTTGAAAGAAACAAATCAATTCTTCATCCCTCAAATATGTACACGCAAATCTCAACAACAACTCCAAACTCCAAGACATTCACCTTAGATCATAAAACCCGAGGGCCAGTTGAAATTTCCTACCAACATAGGATTTAGTAAGACGATGATGTCTAAAAACCACCATAATTTAGTCAAATGCCTGAAAGACACTCGGCTTCAAAAAAATCACATAAAACCACCTATCATTTATCGTGCATAATACTTTCTCAAAAAAACTTGGAACGTCTAGTTTGCACTAGTTAACGATGTTTTTGTCTGGTGGTCACAGCTGTCGAACGACGTGGCACGACGAAAAGGGTCAATTTGTTAATTTGCATGGAGGACTCCTGTCCCCTCTTCCAAAGAACCCCCCAACGCCGACTAGCATCTGTGACTCGACAGCTCCCTAACTCACGGCTACCAATGGATCTTCCCACCTGTAGGCTGTGCAGCTCGGTGCTCTGCCCCACCGACCGTGCAGCTTGTGCCACCCCTCCACCGCCCACACATCATGACCACCCCTCAAACCCGCCATAGTAGTCGAGCAGTGCCTCCATGTATTGCTTTGTAGACGGGACGCGCCTAGGCAGGGACGCCTCACATCGTCGTGGGGCTCAGCACGGCGTCACAGAGAGCTGTGGTCGGCGAGGCAGATTTTTTGAAATCTCAGTATGTTTTTGAAACCCTAACCACAATTATGGTGTTTTTTCTTTGCAATTTTCTCCTTTTCAATGACCTACTTCCTTTCTTGTGTCATATCAAATATACAATTGCAGTGCTAGCCAACACAATGAGTACCCACGAACACATATTATTGGAGGAATGGTTAGTCGGCGTCATGGTGCGAGGTTGTGGGTTTTTATCGCGAGGCGAGATGCACGCTGGGAAGGGTTGAAAACGGGCAACTGACCTAATGTGGAACATAATGATCTACGATAGAAGGTGAGGGAAGGGAGAGGCGTGCCTCAATCGACATTCAATTTTTGTATTAGGAAAACTTATCTATTTCCCCCATTATATTGAAAGCCAAAAGGAGTCTTAAATATATACCTAAATGCAATAAGATAATAGCAGCACAAAGAATTGTAAGTGAAGAAGTAATTCGTATCTCCCTGCAAAATACGTAAAAAAAAAGATAACCCATCTCATGGACACGTGGGCGAAGTGCATCTTCCCACATAGGGTAATCGCCCTACTTTGAAATTGCGTGCAATTTAAAATGTTGTGCCGATTTCTTACCCAAATTTGTCAGGATTTAAAAATGAGAATGGTTTAGATAGTGTTATAATTTACAGTTCTCCAAATTTATTTTCAATTTTCGTTGGTTTTCATATCTGATCCCGTCCGAAAGGACTGTCCTACCCTTGAGCACCAAACGAGTCTGCCCTGAATAGTCTCCCCTCTTTCCTTGGTGCTCACTCCTCAGGTGCTCAAGGCTCAAAGGTAGGAAGACCGGCAAGGAAGGCGCCTACGAGGTACACTTCGTCGCCACCCCCATCTCCATCGCTACCCCCACACCTTTCGTCTCTCTGACGAATTAAGCGCGATAGTGATTACTACTAGTAGTAAATACTGTTAGTTGACAAGAAGAAATGGGAAGGGAAGAACTTGCTAATCTATCATTATCATGAGCTGTGCACGGTTTACTGTTTAGGTTCCGTAATGCATGTTCTCGACTTTGTTTATATTTAGGTCGGGTTTTACCGATCAAGAGTTCAGTGAAGTATTTTTTTTCTTTCAGTCTCATTTGTTTGGGGAGCTCTTGATCTTCCTTTTTTTTCCTTTTTCTGCCAGTAATTCTTTTTCTGAAATCTGCACTTCCTTTGAAGATTATCTTTTTCCCCCTAAATTTAACAAAAAGAAAATAGCGACGCAAATAATTGAAAGGGATAAAGTAATTCGCCTCTCCCTGCAAAAGAAACAAAAAGATAACCATCTTGTGGAGACGTGGACGGAGTGCATCATCTTCCCATAGGTAATCGCCAAAATTTGAAATTGAAATATAAGATATTGTGCCGACATTTCTTAACCAAATTTGCCAGTATTTAAAAATGGGGAATGATTTACACAGAGTTACTATAATCTACCGTTCTCCAACTTTATTTTCAAGTTTCGCCGGTTTTCATGTCTGATCCCGTCCGAAATACTGTCCTGCCTCGGTTGGCTCCGACTTGCGCACCCAATCGAGCCCCAGTGAGCAGGGCAGGGCCGAGCGAAGCCACACCGCATCTCCCCTGCGCCTACATAAAACCCCCCTCTTTCGTTGGTGCCCACGGCTCAGAGCTAGGGGAGTAGGAGCAGGAAGGTTGGAGTGAGGCACCGCGTCGGTGAGGTACGCTCAGGGCTAGGGGAGTAGGAGCAGGAAGCGCGATTTGTGATTAGTAAATAACTTGCAAATCTTTCATGAACTGTGCACGGTTTGGGGTTTCGTAATGCTAGTTCTTGGGTTTGTGGAGGCCCTTTTACCGATCAAGACTCAAGAGTTCCGTGTAGTGCTTCTTCTCTTTTTCTTTTCAGTATGATTTGGTTGGGGAGCTCTTGATCTTCCTGTTTGCTTCTTTTTTTGCCGGTAATAATTCTTTGGTTGAGATCTGCACTACTTTTGGAGATTCTTTTTTTTTGTTCGTCATGTGCACAAATCTAATGGGATGCTGTAAGCTGCTGAGATGAAAACGAAAGGGACGAACTTGACATGTTTCTAAGAGGATCTTTAGTTCTTTACCGACCAAGACTTCAGTGAAGTGGGTTTCTCTTATTTCTTTTCGAGCCTGCTTTGTTTGGGAAGTTCTTGATCTCCCATTTCTTTTTTTCTTGTAATTATTTGGTTGAGATCTACACTACCTTTGAAGATTATCTTTTCTTTTGCTTCTAGTGTGGACAGATCTAAGTTTACAAAAATGTGCAGAAATCAAATAGGGTACTTTGAGCTGGGAGAAGAAACACTTTGTAAGTTGTGGTCTATTTGAGGTGCAAATTCCTGGCTATTTTTTTGGAAGGGACGAATTAGCCATCTATTTTTTGTAAGGATTACTTGCCATCTTTCATGAGTTGTGGTCTGTTTGAGGTGGAGATTCTTGGCTTTCTCTATATGAGGTTTTTTTACCTATAGTGACTGGGGTATTCTTTTTCTCTTTCAATCTCATTTGTTATGGAGACCTCATTCTTCCTTTTCCATTTCTCTTGTTGAGATCTGCACTGACTGAAGATTATCATGTTCTTTTGTTTCTACAAGTCATGTCCTTAGTACGAGTATATATGTTACTGATTCATTCCATTGTGCATGATTTTGATTGCAGAGCATTCCAGGGGAGAGCTGGTCCCAGATCTATGGGGAACTCGTCTGGTACTGGTAAGGTTTTTTTTTTGTGCTTCTTAGTTGGCAACTTGTGATAACAATTTGAGCTGCCAAACATTGCGATCCTTTGATGATATCTTACTGATGCAGTCCTATATGAATTATTGTTTCTAGTGCCTATAATGATGTCTTGACCACCTTTTTGCTTCCTATATGAGTTAATTTAGATCGCTCATTTTATAAACAAGATTCAGACCGTTCCCTGTATGAACAAAAAGCAAATAATAGTTGAATTATTGTACTGGAAGACAATCTAAATGTATTATAGCATGCAAAAGAAGATGTTCTGTCTTTTCTATAACCTCCTGTTTGGCCAAAGTAACTATCGTACAAATGCTAGGAAATTCACACCATTTTTGCCTATGTCCAAAGTCCCATTTTCTGAGTAATTCTGGCACTATTAGTTGTCAGTCTACAAATCTATCTATATAGACAGAGGAAAATGAATCTTTTGACAAGGCTGCACTAATTTAATTAATCCTTGGGTGGCTCTTCGTCTCGCGTTCTATAGTTCTAATTTGAGCTGCTACATATTGTGATCTTTTGATGCAAGAAATATGGCATTTTTTGTCCAGGCCGCTCAAAACAGGGACAGAGCCAAGAATCCAACTGGGCGCAGACAACGTTCAAGTGGAAGATCGATGGTTTCTCCTCCCTTCTTGATAAGGGTAATGGAGGGACCTACTCCAATGTGTTTCAGATCGGGGGGCTTAACTGGTACAAGTACAACTACCAAAGCTACTACATAATTTCATCACTTGTTTCACTCAGAGAGCATACCATGCGCAAATTTCATTCTCACTTGTTTCTCTGGACTTGTTTTGCAGGTACTTAAAATTAAACCCAAGGGACACAAAGATTGGCAGCAATAAGGAATATGTTTCCCTTAACCTTGAGCTGGCGCCACCATGTGTCGGATCAGGCACTGTCGTGGAGGCATCTTTCAAGTTCTTGATATACGATCAGATACATGGAAAGCACCATGAACAACATCAAGGTACCTTGGCAAGCTATTCATGAAAAATAAAGCAGATTATTTGACCTTCAAATTCATAGTGTAACTTACATCCTGTTTCACAAGATAAAAACATCAGCTCACCTAAAAATGGTTCTGTGCAGTGAGCCACAATTTTCAAAGTACAAGCACAACCAATGGGACCTCATGCATGATCCCCTCACGACGCTGAAGAAGAAGTCCTCTGGATTCCTCGTTAATAACTGCTGTATTTTTGGTGTGGAATTTACAAGAGTTGTGTCTGTTAAAGGTAATGATGTGCGGAGATGCTAAGTAAATTTATATCATCACGTTTCCTGACAGACATCTTTATTGGGGTGGAACTTTAGGCCACCAGCAGTTCTCCAACAATGGTACCAGTTGGGGATGGAGCAACCTCTCATCGGGGGAACATTTCGTGAACTCGTCAAATGGTTATGTCGTGAAGACAGAGTGCTGCATTGAAGCTAAAAGTTTCTCTTGTTCCACCAAGATGAAGTAGCTAAATTACTCGTCCTTGGCATATGCTCATATATATGTGCGTCTCTGGATTTTAGCCTGAACTGCTATTGTACCTCCGTATCATCGTGTGTTTGGTTGTGCTCTACGTACAAGAAGTCTAAGACTAATGACATTGATATGTATGATGATGTGTCTTAATGTGTGAGAAGCATTAGATATGCGTAATGAGAGAGACTCACATAAATATGACAAAGTACCCAGTTTATTGTTGCCGAGAGCTTTTAGAGGCATAATAATGGGTTGTAAGAGAGAGAAAGTTTACATGGGTAGTGTAATAGCTACAACATGAAGCTTACTGTGTTCTCTCTGGCATTGTTTTATTTCCATGAAGAAATTTATTCTCAGATAAAACTAAAATACTTATACTTTGAGACATAGTTTAAAAGTTGAGCAAGCGATTCCTGATTCATCCTTGGAGAGGAAGATGAGTAGATGGAGAGGAACGGGCAAGAAACACACATACAATTTGTTAGTCAGCCTTGTTGTCGTGGTGGGAACACGCAGATGCCTAGGGGTAGGCTTAGTCTGGGGCCGAACGTACGCTTGAGGATTCGGGAGGGATTGCGCGATGGGGTCGCACACGAAGAACACTGCAAACACAAAAATCTACCCTGCTTCGGGGCCCTCGTGAGGAGGTAAAACCCCTACTGCAGCATCTATCCTACTTTGGTGTATTCTCGTCTCACATGCGGTGTGTACAAATGCTCCTCGAACTGTATCCCTCTAAGTGCCTCTAAGTATGCCTCTAATCACTGCTAATTAAGCTGCTAACCTCCAGAGAGGAGAGCTCCCGCGGGGGAAATGAGCCCAGGGGCCACGTGTCTCCTTTCTTTTGCCTCTCCCCCTGGTGCTCTTTATATAGAGAGAGCCCAGGGGACAACAAGGGAACAAGGGGACAAGCAGGGGACAAGAAACACTATTCCAGGTACATTGTAGCTGACATGACCAATGGGGTCTAATCACACTGTAGCTGCGTCATGGAGATGTACTCTAGTCACATCAGGAGCACTGTAGCCACCCTGCCCGTGTCATCGTCTTGTCCACTTGTGCTTGTCTCCTGGAGATGGCAGAGGGTGGCATTGGATACGTCGGTCCGGGATAGCACCGAGGCAGCGATCGAGCCTGGGTACGCTGCTGGAGACGTCGGTTGATGGAGCGAAGGACCGTCACGAGGTGAGGATGGTGTCACGGCCTGCCGAGGCTGTGAAGCTCGGCCCGCCCCGAGGCTGTAGAGCAGCTCGATCCCGCCCGCTTGCGACGGTGCACTGCCGAGGCATCGGAGCGAGACGATCTGTCTCGGTCCGCTCCGAGACGAGGCCTATCCGAGGTGGTGAAGCCGGCCCAATAGAGATACTCCGGCCTGCCCGAGGTGTGGAGTGGCCCATCCGGGGTGAGGGCGCGCCAGGCCACCGAAGCGAGAAGATCTCGGGCCGCCGAGACGCAGGTAAGTCGGCCCACCACGAGGCGCTCTGAAGACTTCGGCCCATCCGAGACTGGAGGGCCCAAACCGAGGTAGGGAAGCCTCGGCTCGCCTGGGGCGACGGATACTTCGGCCCATCCGGGATATTTTGGCCTGGGCAGCACCAAAGCCGGCCCATGCTCTTTTTTCTGCCTTCGTCCTTATTTCTTTTTACCCTTTACTCATTTATCTGCCGCCTCTTCTAATAACTCAACAAAACCACCAACTCTGAGGTACCCGGGGTTACATCCCCGACAGTAGTCCCCGAGGCTGTGGAGGACTCGCAGAGTCGCGCACAGACTTACAAAAATGATAATCATACTAAAAGACCTCCATATGCACAACCTCCTGCTTGCATGGGCGCTTTTGTATGTCGCTTCTTAGCCCTCCTGGCCTTTACCGAACTCGGATGCCGCCAGCGTCGGTTAGCCCTCCTGGCTTTCACCGAATTGGGATGCCGCCAGCGTCGGTTAGCCCTCCTGGCTTTTACCGAATTGGGATGCCGCCAGCGTCGGTTAGCCCTCCTGGCTTTTACCGAATTGGGATGCCGCCAGCGTCGGTTAACCCTCCTGGCTTTCACCAAACTCGGATGCCGCCAGCGTCGGTTAGCCCTCCTGGCTTTTACCGAATTGGGATGCCGCCAGCGTCGGTTAGCCCTCCTGGCTTTTACCGAACTCGGATGCCGCCAGCGTCGGTTAGCCCTCTTGGCTTTTACCGAATTCGGATGCCGCCAGCTTAAACTGGACCGACATAAACCTGCAAGTACGTATCTCAAATGTCTCGGTACCTCGGCCTCTTTGGGCATAACTCATATGTGTCGGTACCTCGGCCACTCTGGGCATATCACACATGTCTCGGTACCTCGGCCACTCTGGACGTATCACACATGTCTCGGTACCTCGGCCACTCTGGGCGTTTACCGACATGGATGTCTCCAGCCACTGCTGGTTTGACATAAGCATACCTCGAATGCCGGTTTTAGCCACTTCGGGCGTATACCGACATAGATGTCTCCAACCACTGCTGGTTTGACATATAACCTGCAAAAACATATCTCAAAGGTTGCCTCTGATTAACCAACATAGACACTGATCTGGTACACAGGTAATGCCATGATACACTGGCAAACAGAATAAACGATGATTTGGGATATGAAATGATGCCAGGATATTGTGACAAACCGAAATAAACAGTGATTTGGGATATGAAATGATGCCGTGATACTATGGCAAACCGAAACAAACGGCGATCTAGAGAATACCGGTAATGCCAGGGTACCTTGGGTAAATTGAGATAACCAATATAACCATGATACCTCGGATTTCCATTATACCTCGGATTTCTCATATGACCCGGATTTCCATTATGAGTCGGATTTCCAATATACCTCGGATTACCAATATGACCCGGATTTCCAATATACCTCGGATTACCAATATACCTCGGATTACAATACACCTCAGATTTCTGGAATACCTCGGATTTTCCAGGATACCTCAGTAACGAACATTCTCAACAAAACCGATGTCACCTTTCAACGTTAGTCCAACATACATATCATGAAAAATATTTGACGGGAACAACAACTATACCAACCGATGCAAACTAGCTATAGCACTTGATAGAAAACGAATCTAACAACAGTTACCAAGCACAAAGAACTAGACTCGGTTTCAACCGAGTCCCCGAGTTACTTTTCTTATCTAGGAGAAGGTGTAAAACAGACTGGCTATCCAGTCCCCGGGTCAAGACATCTTGTCCCGGGTAGAACAACTAATCAAAGCAAGGTAGAAACGAGGGGCCAGTCCCCGAGTACTGTTTGAGACTATCTAGAAGCATGAGCAGACATATAAATGATACTTACATGGTCAGGTTGTAGGAGAAGTCTTAACTCGGATTCTCCCAGGATACCTCGGACTCCAGAACAGCTCGGATTCCAGAACAGCTCGGATTCCAGAACACCTCGGATTCGCACTGTAGCCAACTCGAAAATGAGTCAACATACGGGGACGATGCCGAAGTTGAGTCCCCGCGTTGATGACGAAGGTCCCATCCGAATTGATCCAGCAAGCGCCACTATCAGCCCTACGGTGGGCGCCAACTGTCATGGTGGGAACACGCAGATGCCTAGGGGTAGGCTTAGTCTGGAGCCGAACGCACGCTTGAGGATTCAGGGAGGGATTGCGCGATGGGGTCGCACACTAAGAACACTGCAAACATAAAGATCTACCCTGCTTCGGGGCCCTCGTGAGGAGGTAAAACCCCTACTGCAGCATCTATCCTACTTTGGTGTATTCTCGTCTCACATGCGGTGTGTACAAATGCTCCTCGAGCTGTATCCCTCTAAGTGCCTCTAAGTATGCCTCTAATCACTGCTAATTAAGCTGCTAACCTCCAGAGAGGAGACCTCCCGCGGGGGGAAATGAGCCCAGGGGCCTCGTGTCTCCTTTCTTTTGCCTCTCCCCCTGGTGCTCTTTATATAGAGAGAGCTCAGGGGACAACAAGGGGACAAGGGGACAAGCAGGGGACAAGAAACACTATTCCAGGTACACTGTAGCTAACATGACCAATGGGGTCTAATCACACTGTAGCTGCGTCATGGAGGTGTACTCTAGTCACATCAGGAGCACTGTAGCCACCCTGCCCGTGTCATCGTCTTGTCCACTTGTGCTTGTCTCCTGGAGATGGCAGAGGGTGGCATTGGATACGTTGGTGCGGGATAGCACCGAGGCAGCGATCGAGCCTGGGTACGCTGCTGGAGACGTCGGTTGATGGAGCGAAGGCCCGTCGCGAGGTGAGGATGGTGTCACGGCCTGCCGAGGCTGTGAAGCTCGGCCCGCCCCGAGGCTGTAGAGCAGCTCGATCCCACCCGCTTGCGACGGTGCACTGCCGAGGCATCGGAGCGAGACGATCTGTCTCGGTCCGCTCCGAGACGAGGCCTATCTGAGGTGGTGAAGCCGGCCCAGCAGAGATACTCCGGCCTGCCCGAGGTGTGGAGTGGCCCATCCTGGGTGAGGGCGCGCCAGGCCACCGAAGCGAGAAGATCTCGGGCCGCCGAGACGCAGGTAAGTCGGCCCACCACGAGGCGCTCTGAAGACTTCGGCCCATCTGAGACTGGAGGGCCCAAACCGAGGTAGGGAAGCCTCGGCTCGCCCGGGGCGACGGATACTTCGGCCCATCCGGGATATTTTGGCCTGGGCAGCACCAAAGCCGGCCCAGGCTCTTTTTTCTGCCTTTGTCCTTATTTCTTTTTACCCTTTACTCATTTATCTGCCGCCTCTTCTAATAACTCAACAAAACCACCAACTCTGGGGTACCCGGGGTTACATCCCCGACACTTGTTACCGAGCAAAAGAGCATTGATGTACATAGAGCTTCACCGCCACATGGTTGTTGCAACAACATATTGGCGATGGATCGACCAACGGCAACCCATGGACATAGGCCAATGACTCAGGCGGCAACGAAATGGAGCGGTGATGCCAACGGTGCGTGATCAAGGATCAATACTCATCGTGCACGTGGCAAAGCGGATGTATCTTAGGTTTGAGATATCAGAATCTACTGTACAAAAAGAGACATACTACGCAAGATCGGAATATATACACTGTCAAGGTAATATACGAGGAGACGAGTGACACACCGACACTGCGTACATGTCAGAGTACATTTGAGCCGGCTAAATTAATCACTCGAGCATACGTGTCGGAGTTGGTGAATGTTGGCGCAACATCATCAGCCCTCGCCCATTATTATTCTCCATCTCTGCAGCACATGGTTTAGCCCTTGAGATGGTTTGCTGTCTCGAGCTTACGTTGTACTCCCTCCGTTCCAAATTAATTGACTTCCATTTGTTCAAATGTGAATGTATCTATACTTGTAACATGTCTAGATACATCCACATGTGGACAAAAGGAAGTCAATTACTTTAGAACGGAGGGAGTACCATTTTCGGTGGGTTACATTCATGTCTGAAAAGACCAAGGCGGTAATTCTGTTGAACCAACAATAGTACTGGGAGTAACTTCCAGGTGATACTTGCGCAGCGCACCACACCACTGGGAGGTCGACACGTAAGGGGCTCTGGCGTTCCTGAAGTAGCTAGCATTCCTAAAACGGATCCTACCTATTTACACGAAACGAACAATAGACATGGCATGGGGTATCATCATCACAGTAAAGCGGCCAAGTGGGAGTAGGTAGCTTCATGGCATTGTTGCACACCTGAGATGAGAAGCAACGCGAAGAGCAAGAGATAGCAAGGTTTTCTTTTTGGTAACAGAACAAGACGGCAAACTGTTACGTAGGTAAAAGTATCCCACTCAACCCGTCGAACTACTTTTCCAATCTTTGACAGCATTTCCTACCTTATTCTAGTTGATGGTTGATTGCACATGCTTTAAAGAAACAAATCAATTATGCTATGTCTCAAAAAAAAAAATATGTACACGTCGACCACGAGTGTAAATCTCAACTACAACTCCAAAACGACACCTTATTAGATCATTAAACCCGAAGGCCGATCGCTAACCACAAGGTGGTGGCTCACTTTTTGGCGGAGCTAATCGCAAAAAAAAATCATGGTCGTGCCAAAAGTCCGCAAAACAAAATCTCATAAAACCATAGATCATGCCTAACACTTTCACAAGAAGCATTGAACGTCTAGTTTTAGCTAGTTCACCGTGATGACCGAGAGCGGAGTGGTTATTTCACCCATCCATAGTCGTCTACGGAATGATGGATAACTAGAGATCCCTAGGAGCCGCGTGCTGGAAGACTCTCCGTGCGGCAGGGAGAATGGCGGGAGGGGAGCGACGAGTATGCATGGACTAACTGTGGGTGGATGGGGTCGCTAGGGATTTTTTTAGGGAGGGAGGAGCAGACTAGTGATCCGCCAAATAATTATGAAAGTCTCCCAAATTTTATAACCCATCTAATCGGATGTCTCACTTGTTGCCCGTTTCCGTTGTGTCACACAGGGTCCACCGGTCCGGGAGAGGATTAGGCAGCATAAACTAGATGATCCATGCTTTTTGTGAAACTTTTACGAATACTCGGTGGTCTTTTGGGATTTTTCTAAATCTCTCTGTTTTTTAAATCCTAACCACAATTATGGCATTTTCGTTTTACAATTTCTCCTTTTCAATCACCTATTTCCTTTCTTGTGTCGCATCACATATACCATTTCATTCCTAGCCAACACAACTAAGTGCATGTCTTCTTTGAACACATATTGTGGGAATAATGTCTGGTGGGCGTCGTGGAGCGAGGTAGCGGGCTTTATCGCGAGGCACGATGCATTGTGGATAAATGATGAGAGCGGGAAATTATGTGGAACATAAAGATCTATGATATAAGGTGAGGGAGTGGAGGAGGAGAGGCGAGCATCGACGTTTAATCTTTGTTGTAGAGAAACTTGTTTCTTCGCCACAGCATTATATTGAACACCGAAAGGTATCTTAAATATATACCTAATTAAATTCAATAAAACTAGTAGCATGAAGAGTTTTAGAAATTGATGTAATTCGTCTCTCACTGCAAAAGAAAAACGAAAATAACCCATCACGCAGAGACGTGGAGGAAGTGCACCGTCTTCCCACATAGGGTAATCGCCCTGATTTGGAATTGACATCTAAGGTATTGTGCCGAACTGCCGGCAGGATTTAAAAATCGGGACTGATTTACAGTGCTATAATTTACCGTTCCAACTTTATTTCCAATCTTCACTGGTTTTCATGTCTGAGACTAGTCCCAATGGGGAGTAACATAGAGTAGTAACATGGTGATGTTACTAGTCTATGTTATCACCTTCACAGTGGGGAGTAACATCATTGTGGTGTCATATAAGATCTTATTTATTACACTATAGACTCATTTTGTCTTGATAAGTGTGATGTTACGGTAACTAGCTAAGTTATTCCAAACACCTCTCTCCTCATTAACTATATGCCACATAAGCAAAATGGTTTTGAGATGTGTGATGTTACTAGCTAAGTTACTCCCATTGTGACTAGTCTGATCCCGTCCGAAAAGACTGTTCTGCCCTTGAGCACCAAACGGACCTACCCTAGGTATGCTCCGACTTGCGCACCCAATCGAGCTCTTGACCTTCCTTTTTCAGTTTTTTACCAGTGATTATTTCGTTGAGATCTGCACTGCCTGTGAAGATTATCTTTTCTTTTGCATCTAGTGGAACACTGGCATAGATCTAATTTTACAAAAATGTGCACAAATTTAATGGTGTACTGTGAGCTGGGAGAAGAAAAGGAAAGGGACGAACTAGCCATCTCTTTTTGGAAGGCTTACTTGCCATCTTTCATGAGTTGTGGTCTGTTTGAGGTGCAGATTCTTGGCTTTCTTTATCCCGATCGAGAGTGGGGTGGTCTTTTCCCTTCCAATCTCATTTGTTTTGGAACCCTTGTTCTTCCTTTTCCGTTTCTCTGGTTGAGATACGCACTGACTGAAGATTACGATGTTATTTTGTTTCTACCATGCACAACTCTGTCTAATTGTTATATTCTTAACGCATGTATATATTACTGATTCATGACACTGTGATTGATTTCGATTGCAGAGAATTCCAGTTCCAGGGGAGAGCTGGTCCAAGATCTATGGGCAACTCGTGTGTTACAGGTTCCTGTAAGGGTTTCTTTTGTGCTTCTTAGTTGGCAACTCGTGATAACAATCTGAGCAGCCAAACATTATGACCATTTGATGATTTTACTGATGCAAGCACTGTTGTCTTGTTTCTAGTGCCTAAAAGAATTTCTTTTGAGCACCTTTTCCCTTCTTACATGAGTTAATCTTGATCTATGGGCAACTCTTGTGTTACCGGTTCACTACAGGAATGGCCACCTGTGCCGACGGCCGCAGCCCGTCGGCAAAGGACCCAATGCCGTCGGCACACACCTATGCCGACGGCCACCGTCGGCACAGGGTGGTCGGCATAGGGCCCTGTAGGTACAGGCCACCTGGCCGTCGGCACAGCTTTTCCCGACGGCCAGAGACGCACCGTCGGCACAGCGGCGGGTGGGGCCCACATTGGCCGGGCGAGGTGGAGGGGCCTGTGCCGACGGCCGGCCGTCGGCACAGCGTCGCCACGTGGACGCAGCTGGGCGCTCCAGGGAGGTGCCTGTGCTGACGGCAGTCCCGTCGGCAAAGGTGTGACCATTTGGTCGCTTGCCCAGAATTTTTGATCCAGCGGCTCGTTTTTTGCAGCAAAAATAGCAGAAAAAATAATAAAAAATCACGACAAATTCACAACAAACAAGATCACACAATGGCTCCATATATCATCAAGTAGATACACACATAGGACCATCATCAAGTAGATACATACATAGCTAGATGTCTAGACGTCCAAAGCCCTACATCTATTGTGCCGACGGCGACGGGGTGAACCCCATATCTCCCCGGCTGATAATAGCTGAGCGTCGGATCGGCGCAGCAGAAGCACCGGAAGAAGGCGAAGCACCAGGAGAAGCTGAAGCACCGGGAGAAGGACCACCAGAAGCATTTTCCTTGCCCTGGCTCATATTGTTCAATCAACTGAATTGAGAAAGAGAAAACAAGTAAGCATCAAGACATAATAAAATGTAGACACTAAGCATAAAGACATATGCAATGAAGAAGCATGTCGAAAAATAAATACTAAAGAATAAAAGACATAATAACATGTAGATACCAAGCATAAAGACGTAATGCAATTAAGAAGCATGTTGGAAAATAATTACTAAATCATAAAGACATTATAGACCGTCACCTATCGTCATCACTATCCTCATCAGGGTGTTGGTTCTCATTCTCACTATCACTATCACGTGAGTAGTAGGGCGGAAGCTCATCGCCAGGCTCGTCATCGTCGTCATTTTCCGCATGAAACTTCGAGAGCACATCTATGTCCTTCAGATCCACTACTGACTCACCACGAGTGTGTGCATTGTTCTCGAGGTCCTCGAGAACACCTATTTGTAAGTCAAAGTACCCGAATTCCTCTTGCTCTTGATAGAAAATTTCCTCGTATGTTTTAGGGTCACTAGTACAGAACGACACATCGGATACCCCTCTATGGAAACGGCAGGCGTTAGGTGACGGAGAATCGCGCTTTCCGCGTGGCCGGTGCGCACAAACCTGACCAGGCCCGCCTACATTGGAAACGGACCCTTTCCAATCTCCGTCACCTATTATATTGGTAACGGTCTTAATTCTGGCTCCGTTTCCGATATGTGCCTCTATAGCAACGGAGAGTTTTGGGTGTCCATTTCCAATGTGGACACGTTCCATCTTGGAATTCGGAGCGAGGCGAGTAAATGCCATGGCGTAGTGGCACCGCCCACTACTCCTTGAAAACCCCAATCCTTGCTAGCTCAAGACGCCACCGAATCTGCTCTCTCTCTCTCGCTCGCTCGCTCCCTCCTACTGATTAGCGAAGATGCCTCGCAGCAACGACACACAGGAGCACATTGAGTCGCCGCGGGACAGTCCCCCCGTCAGCGGCGAGTCCGTTGAAGGACCGACGTCGGAGACGAGCGACGACGAATACGCCAACTTCCATGATCCCACCTTGATGTTGGGCCCGCCGAAGGTTGATTCTGATGACGAGTCAACCGAAGAGGAGAAGGAGGAGGAGGAGGAGGACGACGAGGAGGACGAGGCGGAGGCGCCGGTCCCGAAGAAGGGAGCCCCGGCGACGGAGAAGAAAGCCGCCGCCACCGCCTCCGATATGCTGCCGCCGCCGCCACCACCACCTCCAATGGCCCCCAATAAGCGAGGCCGTGAGAAGGACGAGGATTGCGCGGAAGCAGGGCGCAAGAAAAACAAGAAGTAGCTAGTAGTAGTTCTATAAGTTCTCCAACTGTAATTTACTTTATTATTATTAATATGTACTGCGTATGCAATGTAGTAATCACTAATATTAATATAAGTATCCTATAAGTGGGTTTCTCCATATAGTAGAGATTAGGAAAATATTATTCTAGAGAGTAGAAGAAATTCCACAGAGTGGGCGCGTAGGTCTCACACCTCAGTGGAAGAAACACAAAGGAAACGGTCCTTCTAAAGAACTGTTTCCTATGTTTTACCTATATATATGGGCGTACAGAGCAAAACCTAACACTCGTTTCCTCCGTCTGTCCCAGTATGCTAGTGTTCGTGGTGGCGCCTCCTGGCGTTGCGGCCATCGCCGGCGCCGTGGCGGCGCCGTCTCCGCCCAGACGACGGCTATCACGGTGAGGTGTTTGCCATGTCCCCCGACACGGCGAGGTGTTCGCCATGTCCCCTGACACGGCGAGGTCTTCGCCATCTCGCCCGACACGGCGAGGTCGTCGCTCTGTCCGCTTCCTCTGCCTCCACCACTTCCGGATCTGCTAGATCGATCCAACGGCGACGTGAAGAAGGTATCAGATCCACATCCGGTAGTTCTATCTAGATCATTTCTTGATATAGTTAACTTGCCTATTGTGCACTTGCAACTAGTTGTAGTTTAGCTTACTTGTTGATAGTAGTTCAGTTCACATCCGGTAGTTCTATTTAGATCATTTCTTGATGCAGTTAACTTGCCTATTGTGCACTTGCAACTAGTTGTAGTTTAGCTAACTTGTTGAAAGTAGTTCAGTTCACATCCGGTAGTTCTATCTAAATCATTTCTTGATGTAGTTAACCTGCCTATTGTGCACTTGCAACCGGTTGTAGTTTAGCTAACTAGTCCATGTGAAAACAGGAGTCTATTTCGGTGACACTGCATAAAAAAGTCGGAGACACAGAACAAACAACGAACATTACTCAAGAGAGTAGTGTTTGTTGACTTTCCCATAATGGCCTCCAATTATATACACAGGTCAGTACACACTATATACTACTGTATACTTCATATTATTGTGTTAAATTGTTTGTTCTATCTAGTAGTGTCAGAACTAACATAAATCCTTATTTACATTTAGGGATATCAAGCTATTCCCTTTCAAACTCCACCATACATATCCACCGTCGCTATTGTGACGTTTTGGTACACTCCATAAAATACTTTTTTAAGTAAGAGTGTTTTATACAGTGTCGTCGAAATGTCACATCGGTGACGTATTAGATTAGATTTCGGTGACACTGCATAAAAAATCTAGAGCCGGTGGTGGCATCCATGGAAAGGATGATCGTTGTCAGGCATCCTATGAAGCTGCTGACATCGCAATATCTTGTTGACAAGCCGTGTGTTGGCTGCTCCGGTTCATCAATAAGAGTCACCTCAAGACATAGGTAAGATATCGTTTCAGTTTGCTTAAATTCATAGTGTATTTGTTTTAGCATATGTATTTAACAATTGTAACTCTATTTACTAATGTATAGGGTCCAAAGCTTCAACATCCTTCTCTCAAGAAGTTGAGATAAGAAGAGAGAGCTAGAGTGACACCTGCGAGGATTGTGGAAAAGGATGTAGGGAAGAAATCATATATTCTTTCCGTCCTTTGACATGATAGGCTTAGTATAGATGAAATCTGTTATCGTTTTACCTCTTATGTTTGTCACATCTTGTGATGCAATTGTAAAGGTGAAATTGTGATGGAAATGTAAAGTTACATTGTGATATGAATGAAATCTGTTACCGTTTTAGTATTTGGGCTTGTGCTGTGAGATTTTAAATATCTAGTGGCATTTGTAAACGTGGCATCGGAAATATGAGAAATCCTCAATGCAAACGGGTGGATGGCAAACTGCATATCTGATGAAGGAAAACTAAGAAAACGGAGGTCTGCGCACAACCGTTGCCAAATGGAGACCTCATCAGAAACGGTTTTTGGCCTCCGTTACCGATGAAGGCCTTCACATCAGTGACAGAGGCGGGGACACGGACCCTTTCTCCGTTGCCGAAGGGGTTTTTGGCCCATTTTCGATGTGTTGTTCTGTACTAGTGGGTCAATGTTGTTGTAATCGTCGTCGGAGGGCCTGGGTAGCTTACCATGTGGGGATACCCGGAACACGACTTCCCAGCCCTTGAGGTTCTCTTTCTGGCATGGGTAGGGCAAATAATAAACTTGCTTGGCTTGGTGAGCCACAATATAGACATCGGCTCCGGTATAGGTGGTTGAAGGCTTAACTTCAACTAACCCAATGGAAGGCTCACTTCTCTATCCACCATGTGGTCCAGTGCATGGGTCGAACCAGTGGCACTTGAACACAACGAGCTTGAGTTCTATGTTCGTACGATTGAACGTCAGCTCGTATACGTTTTGTAACCTTCCGTAGTAATCTACGTAATTGGCTCCATCGGCTCCTCTGGATCCTTTGGTGAAGACCCCAGTATTTACAGTTTTTGCTTCAGGACGATTATTCTGGTGATACTCTGTATGGAAGCAGAACCCATTCACATCATACTTCTCATACTTAATGACGGTACGGTTAAATCCTTGGGAAACACATCTCAGCTCATTTGTCATCTCAACGTTGGGATCAGCTCCCTACAAGTATGGTTCAAATTGTTTTGTGCATTAGTTACGTGTAATAAGAGGGACAAGTCACATATTGCAAGGTAAGAGGGACACGTTAGAAATTACTTTTCCCATGAACCAAGACACAAATTTTTTCCTCCGTGAGCACCCTCTTTCAGAAGAGTGTCCAGCTCCGCGGGATCGGGATCCACCGTTCCCAACCAGTATTCATCTTGGAATTGTCTAAAAGGAGAAAATACGTATTAGACCGAAACTGAGTTACTAGTTGCAAAGTAATTTGTTCACCATTTACCTCATGAAATCGAGTACTTCCGTCATGTTTATAAGCACATAGAGCATTATGCAATCCTTCTCTTCCTTGGTCAATTTACATTTTTCACTGGCACCGGCCATGCCACCGGGACATTGGAAGAGGAGGAGCTTGGGGTCATTCTTGGGCTCGTCGACATTGTACCGAGTGACCGGGTTATGCATAGTGGCAACTTCATCGGGAAAGTACGTTGTCACGGTGTCTGCCATCTCCTCTCGTATTGTTGCCTCAGCTATGCATGCTTCAATCCTAGCTTTGTTTCCAGTTATGTTTCGAATGTACTTAAACTCTCTCTCAATACAAAACTGCCAACGAAACTGCACCGGTCCACCCAAGAGTGCCTCGTTCGCGAGATGCACAACGAGATGTGCCATCGGAACAAAGAAGCCTGGCGGAAAGATCATCTCTAACTTGCATAGCAACTCCGGCACAAGATCACGCAGCTTCGCAATAATCAGGGGACATATCTGTTTCGCACAGAGCGTGCGGAAGAAATGGCTCAACTCCGCAAGCACTCGCCAGATACTATCGGGGAGATACCCTCGAAGCATCACCGGCATCAACCGCTCAATCCATATGTGATAGTCGTGACTCTTGAGCCCAGTGACTTTTCCTGTAAGAAGATTGACTCCATTACTTATATTGGAACAGTAACCATCAGGGAACATCACGGCGATGTTTTTGAGCCACTTGAATGCCTCCTTCTTTTGGATATTATCAAGGCAGTAGTCGGCATTTGGCTTAAACCAATTTTTTTGACGAGGGTTAGGAGGCTTCATGTGTAATCTCTCCCTATCACAGAGCTTCTGAACATCAACTCTAGCCTTCACTGGTGTTTCTGTAATCCTGTTGTCAGTAGGGTTTTAGCTGTTGTTTCAGTTTTTCAGTTTCGTCAGGTTTAGGTGTCGAAATTCAGACTTAGCCGTTTGTGGCTGTTGGACGTTGTCGCGGTCTGTGCACATGTCCGTAGTTGTAGGATCTTCGTGGACACGTTCCAGTCGTGGGATGGCACGACTCAGTCGGGGACGCGATCACCACGGGATGATTTGTTTCCGCAGCTAATAAGTAGGAGAGAAAACAGAAAACGCCGTAAGTTTTACACGGCACAAAAAAAAACAACCATTGTCTCTCTCTGTGTGTGTTCTTCGTGAGTTCATCAAGAGAGAACGAGAGATACTGACATTTGGTATCAGAGCCTTCTACGATCCTGCGATCATGTCGAACGGGCGGCAGCGCACGCCTTCGATACCTCCCAATGGAGGGGGAGGAAACGGCGCAGCTGCAGTGGCGCCAGGGGCGGCGGCGACGGCCGCTGCCACGCTGGCGCAACCGCGGGCACGGAGCCGCGGACGGAGCGTCGTCAGGTGGGGCGGCAACGAGGTCGTCGTCCACGAGCGCGTCGTGCAGGAGCGCGCGAACTACGGCGGCAACATCGTCTACCCCACGCTGACGGCGACGAACTACATCGAGTGGGCACTGGTAATGAAGATTAATCTTTGTGCACAGGGTCTCTGGTAGGCGGTGTCTGGCATGGGAGTGCCAGGCGATCGTGAAGACATGGCGGCGCTCTCGGCGCTGATCCGCGCGGCGCCGCCAGAGATGGTGCCGGTCCTCGCCGTCAAGGACACGGCGCATGAGGCCTGGGAGGCGATCCGGATGATGCGCGTGGGCGTAGATCGCGTGCGGGAGGCCACGGCGCAACGATTGCGCCGGGAATTCGAGCAGATGACCTTCAACGACGGCGAGACGCTCGACGCCTTCGGCATGCGCATCACTGGCATCGTCAACATCCTCCGCGAACTCGGCGACAACGTGGAGGAGATCAGGGTGGTCCAGAAGTTCCTGCGGGAAGTCCCGAGCCAGTACGCCCAGATCGCCTGTTCGATCGAGACCCTCCTCGATCTGAACGGCATGTCTGTGGAGGAGCTGATCGGGCGGCTGCGATCCACCGCCGAGCGCTGCTCCATCGGATCCACGGAGAGGGCTGGGAGCCAGCTACTGCTCACGGAGCAGGAGTGGCTCGCTCGCGGCAAGCAGCGCGAGCAAGGAGGTGGTTCTGGCTCGGGCAACGCAGGGAAAGGCAAGCCCAAGCCAAAGGCGAAGCCGCCGACCAACGGCCGCGACAGTGCCCAGCGCGCACAGAACGGCGATCGCGACTGGACGAAGGTCAAGTGTTACAACTTTAACAAGTACGCCGGGCACATCTCCTGGAACTGCCCCGAGCCACGGCGTGAGCGCAAGGGACGAGCCAACCTTGCGCAAGAGGAAGAAGAAGATCCAGCGCTGTACGTGGCGCGCCTGCACTCGCTCACCGTGGCGAGTCCGAGTGAGGCTGCGCCCACAGAGCGCGTTCTTCTCAACGAAGAGCGATCCCAGGCGAGATCGTCAAAAGACGGAGGTGACTGCGACACCGTCTGGTTCCTGGACTCCGGCGCGAGCAACCACATGTGCGGCAGGCGTGAGTTCTTCTCCGAGCTGGACACGAGCGTTCATGGCTACGTCAAGCTCGGGGACGATTCCTCGGTGGAGATCCAGGGGCGCGGCACGATCGTCTTCACGGGCAAGAATGGTGAGCATCTCACGCTTACAGAGGTGTACTTCATCCCTCGACTCTGCAACAGCATCGTGTCACTGGGACAGCTGGACGAGATTGGCTACGACACCCACATCCGGCACGGCGAGCTACGTCTACGTGACCCAGATGGTCGCCTGCTCGCTCGTGTTCCACGGAGCCGCGGACGCCTCTACATCCTGCGTCTCACTCTGGCGCGGCCCGTGTGCCTTGCGGTGCGCAGCGGCGAGGACAACTGGCGCTGGCACGCACGGTACGGCCATATGCACTTCGAGGCGCTCCGGCGGCCCGCTTGCGGCAACATGGTGCACGGACTGCCTCTGATCGACGAGGTCAAGCGCGTCTGCGACGCGTGCCTCGCCGGGAAACACAAGCGCGCGTCGTTCCCACGTCAAGCATGGAACCGCGCGGATGAACAGCTCGGACTGGTGCACGCAGACCTCTGCGGCCCAATCGATCCACCGACGCCAGGAGGTAAACGGTATTTCCTCCTCTTGGTGGATGATCATAGCCGGTATATGTGGATCTTTTTGCTCGCCTCCAAGGACCAGCATCGGCGGCGATCAAGAAGTTCCAGGCAGCGGCCGAGCTGCAGAGCGGGCGCAAACTCAAGATGATGCGCACAGATCGGGGGGGAGAGTTCACCTCCAATGAGCTCGGCGAGTACTTCGCTGATCGCGGTGTGCAACGGCAACTGACGGCGCCGTACACGCCGCAGCAGAACGGTGTGGTTGAACGCCGCAACCAAACCGTGGTCGGCATGGCGCGATGCTTGCTCAAGGCCAGGGGCGTGCCCGTCAGGTTCTGGGGGGAGGCCATCACGACGGCGGTTTACCTCCTGAACCGTGGCACGATGAAGAGCGTCACCGGCAAGACTCCGTACGAGGCGTGGCATGGACGGAGGCCGAGCGTGCAGCACCTGCGCGTGTTCGGCTACGTGGTCCACGTCAAGACCGCGCGCCCGAACCTGAAGAAGCTGGAGGACAGGAGCACGCCCATGGTGTTGTTTGGATACGAGGCTGGCTCTGCCGCCTATCGTGTCTACGATCCGCCACGGACCGCGTCCACGTCTCCCGCGACGTCGTGTTCAACGAGGACGCTGGCTGGAGCTGGATGGCGACGCGGCCGTCG
Organism: Poa pratensis; assembly: GCA_947311845.1. Taxonomy (NCBI): domain Eukaryota; kingdom Viridiplantae; phylum Streptophyta; class Magnoliopsida; order Poales; family Poaceae; genus Poa; species Poa pratensis. The sequence continues at coordinate 14,730,117 of CAMZMU010000113.1, forward strand.
GTCGAGCCACACAGCGAACCCGAGAGATTCGCTGTCGAGCATTTCTGCTTCCCATCGTCGGGGAGCAGCACGGCGAGCTCGGAACCACGCACGGTGGTGCGGTCTGCTCCCACTCCCACGCGAGGCAGCCCGGTGCCTGCCTCGAGCCTCCTCTCCGCGCGAGCTCGGAGCCTGTCTCTGAAGACAGGAATGCTGCCACAACAGAAGCTCCTGCCACGGCAGAAAACGTCCACCCAATGCGCACCCGCGCCAAGAGTGGCATCGTGCAGCCCAACACGCAGTTGTCTGACTACGTGCTGCTTGGCGAGGAAGAAGAAGAGCAGCCGTACCTGATGTTCGCAGAGGAGCCTGCGTCCTTCGACGAAGCAAAGGGGGAGCGAGGCTGGTGCATTGCCATGGACGAGGAAATGGCAAGCATGAAGCAAACCAGACCTGGCGGCTAAGTGAGCTGCCACCGGGACACCGTGCCATTGGACTGAAGTGGATCTATAAGCTCAAGCGTGATGCAGATAGGCAGGTGATCAAGCACAAAGCCCGTCTCGTGGCCAAGGGGTACGTACAGCGCCAAGGAGTGGATTTTGATGAAGTGGTTGCTCCTGTGGCGAGGATGGAGACGGTGCGCGCATTGATTGCGTTCGCAGCGCACCACGGCTGGCCGATCCATCACATGGACGTGAAAACGGCATTCCTCAACGGTGATCTCCTCGAGGAAGTCTACGTCGAGCAGCCTCCGGGGTTCATCGTCCATGGACAGGAGCACAAGGTGCTCCGTCTGCAGAAAGCTCTGTATGGGCTTCATCAGGCCCCGAGGGCGTGGAACGCCAAGCTCAACGACGGCCTCCACAGCCTAGGGTTCAGGCACAGCGACGCGGAGCATGCAGTGTACAGCCGAGGCAATGACGATGCAATGCTCTGGTTGGTGTGTATGTGGACGACCTGATCATCACGGGATCAAGCCTCGAGGAGGTGACGAGGTTCAAGCATGAAATGACGAGCTTGTTCAAGATGAGTGACCTCGGAGAGCTCAGTTACTATCTGGGATTGAAGTGCAGCAGAAGGACGGCATGATCACGCTCTGTCAGGCCTCCTACGCAAAGAAACTGCTGCAGAAAGCTGAGATGGAGGACTGCAATCCTTGTGCAGTCCCAATGGAGCCGAGGCTGAAGCTGAGCAAGACCGGCGAGGGGAAGCCGGTGGATGAGACGTTCTACCGCAGCATGGTGGGGAGCCTGAGGTACCTCGTGCATACAAGGCCAGATATCACGTTTGCAGTTGGCTATGTCAGTCGATTCATGGAGAAGCCAACGTCTGAACATCTAGCAGCGGTGAAGCATTTGTTGAGGTACATCGCAGGCACTCTGAACTTTGGTGTGTCCTATGAGCGTGGAGCAGGCACACCTAAGCTGCTTGGATACAGTGACGCTGATTTGGCCGGCGATGTCGACGATCGGAAGAGCACGACTGGCATGATCTTCTTCCTTGGACAGAGCCCAATCAGTTGGCAGTCACAGAAGCAACGAGTGGTGGCAACATCGTCGTGCGAGTCTGAATATATCGCAGCTGCCACCTCTGCCTGTCAGGGCATTTGGCTCAGCAGGCTGATCGGAGAGTTTCAGAACAAGAAGAAGAGAGCGCCGAAGCTGTTGGTGGACAACAAGTCGGCGATCTCCCTCAGCAAGAACCCCGTGTTCCATGATCGTAGCAAGCACATCGACACCCGCTATCATCTGATTCGTGACTACATCGAGAAGGGTGAGCTTGAGCTGGACTACATCAACACGGAGGCGCAGCTCGCTGACATCCTGACGAAGGCCCTCGGGAAGGTTCGTTTCCAGGGGCTAAGGAGCAGAATTGGCGTTGCTGAAATAAGGTAGATGACAACACGATTAGGGGGAGATTTGTTGTTTCTGTAATCCTGTTGTCAGTAGGGTTTTAGCTGTTGTTTCAGTTTTTCAGTTTCGTCAGGTTTAGGTGTCGAAATTCAGACTTAGCCGTTTGTGGCTGTTGGACGTTGTCGCGGTCTGTGCGCATGTCCGTAGTTGTAGGATCTTCATGGACACGTTCCAGTCGTGGGATGGCACGACTCAGTCGGGGACGCGATCACCACGGGATGATTTGTTTCCGCAGCTAATAAGTAGGAGAGAAAACAGAAAACGCCGTAAGTTTTACACGGCACAAAAAAAACAACCATTGTCTCTCTCTGTGTGTGTTCTTCGTGAGTTCATCAAGCGAGAACGAGAGATACTGACATTCACATTGTCCTTTGTCTTCTTAAGAATATTCAGGACTGTGTGAAAGATCATCTCTCCAACATTCTTTTCGGTGTGCATCACATCGATGTTATGGGGAAGTTCGAGGTCCTTGTAATACTCTAGCTGCGTTAAGCCTGCCACATGAGTCCAGTTGTGCGTTACACCATACCCCACAAATTTTCGGATAGATCCCTCAGCAGGCACGAGAGCACGTAGCTCGGCATCAACTTTTGCACCATCGAACTTCGGTATCGTTTTTTCTTCACGCACAACTATGCCCTTCGTGAAGTTTTTTTGGTCTTCTCGATAAGGATGCCTTCCTTCGAGGAACTGTCGATGCTTGTCAAACGCGACATACTTGCGACCTGACTTTAGCCAAAGGAACTCAAGTTGGTTCCTGCACACTGGGCATGGCCATTTACCAGTTGTACACCATCCGCAGAATAGGGCATACCCGGGTAGGTCGTGCATGGAATAGTGGAACCAAATTTTCATCGATAAGTTTTTCTTTGATGCTCGGTCGTATGTCCACGTCCCATTGTGCCATGAGTGGTGCAAATCATCCACAAGTGGTTGCATGTAGACACTCAAATTCTTCCCCGGGTATTCGGGCCCTGGAATGATCAGCGACAGAAACATGTGCTTCCTTTGCATTAGTACCCCAGGAGGGAGATTGGGCGGAATAACAAACACGGGCCAGCAGCTGTACGACGCAGTCGACATCCCAAATGGATTGAACCCATCTGTTTCTATTGCAATTCTGACATTCCGAGCATCTGCTGAATTAAGGGGGTGTTTCAAGTCGAAGTTCTTCCATGCCTCACCATCAGATGGATGTCCCATCTTTTCCCGTCCTAACTCGTCGACGTATCTCTTCCCTTTCCTGTGCCAAGTCATTTGTTTAGCAGACTCCTCGGACATGAAAAGCCGCTGCGTTCTTTTTATGAATGAGAGGTACCGAAGAACCTTCACAGGGGTTTTTCCCTGCGTCTTCCGACCATCAGGCAGCGTTTTCTCCTCATACCTAGAGGCCCCACAAAGGCTACAGTACTTGTCATTCGCATATTGTTTCCGGAACAATAGGCATCCTTTTGGACAACAATGAATCTTTTCATAATCCATGCTGAGCGATCCCAATAGTTTCTTCGTCTCGTGCATGGATTTTGGCAGACAATGCCCTTTGGGCAACATGTTACCAGATGTTGTCAGATTAGCTTCAAACCCTGCACGGGTGGTGGAGAACTGACACTTGTCACTTAGCAGTTGAGCTACGGCATCGAGCTGAGAAACGTTTGCACCCTCGTATAGAGGCTTCATAGCCGAGGCCATCGTCTCATAGAAAGCCTTCGCTGTTGGCTCTGGTTCCTCCGGTTCATCCGGTGCCTCCGGTTCACCCGGTTCCTCATGGTCCTCCTGTGGAGGTGGCGAATCCGGCATGTAAGCAGCATGGTGATCATCTAGCATGTTTCTCAACCCATCGTACTCATTGCCATCGATCCGCTGCCGCATCACCCCAACTCTGAGACGTTCGTACTGATCAAATTTGACATGCGTGACGTAGTTAGGCGTATACCCATACAACCAAAGATGTTTAGTCATATCTTCCTTTCCTTGACGGTCACGATTCTTGCAATGAGTGCAAGGGCACCTTCCACGAAGTCCTTTTGCCTTTGAACCACGCCCTAACTCCTTCACTAATATATTGGTCTTCATCTCCCACTCCTCTGTTCTTTCAATCTTATCGACACGGCCACTGTACATCCACCCATTATCAGCCATCCTCTGCTTTATTGGGAGCGAAACAACCACGCAGTCTTTTAATATGCACCAAGTAATAATAAAATGATTTAGTGTCACCAGATTAATTACGGTCAAATTTTAATCTTTACATCATGCAAGGGTTCACCTACACTTCTAATAGGAGGGCCTATCCCGCCCGAGTACGTGTAGATCGAGCCGTGTTCCATGTTCTACCCCGACCCGAGATGGAATTTCGGCAGCACCTCCCCGCTGTTCTTCAGAATACACGTCTCGAGCTTGTCAAGCCGAGAGGGTGTGCATCCGAAGAACAACAGGGAGGTGCTACCGAAATTACGTCTCAGGAAGGGGTAGAACATGGAACATGACCCGATCTACACGTACTCGGACTGTCCAACTGGACAACCCGGAAGTGTTACGGTTATAAATATGCAAAGATGGACAATCCTGCATATTTATAAATTTGTAACCCTTCCGGATGGGATCTGACTCGGGTTACGCGACTGACTTGGTGATCTAGACCAAAATAAACCTATGCAGCAAGAGAGGCGAAAGATTTATACCCTCGAAGCGTGATCGGTGGCCGGAGAAGGTCGAGGACGTGCTCCGGAAGAGGGCGACAAAACAAAGGGCACCGAGGCGGCCCCTCCTCAGCTGGAGAAGCTGCGACGACGTGCGGGGCCGACGGTGCTGGCTGGCGGGAAGCTACGTCATCTAAAAAGTACAAACAATCAAAATATATAAGCAAATATCCCTCCATTTTACCTAATAATTAAACATAAAACAAAATAAACCATAGAACGATGTAACCATATTAGCTAAACATAACACATATAGACAAGTAGCACAATAATACATATGTAGCATGTATGATAAGTCTAGCAGTACAACAGGTAGCAAGATAAGTCTAGTAGTACGACAGGTAGGATGATAGACATCCTAAACTCGACTCGCACCGGTGTCAGTGGTGTCGTCCAAGCGGTCCCAACAAGAGGACAGGCTGCTGCTAGAGTCCATTTACCAATCCATCTAGCAAGCATCTACAAACCGAGGAACAAATTCGGAGCAGGAAATAAAATAGAAAAACAGAAGAATCGGCCGGGATCGTCCTCACCTTGATGGACGGAGGCGGGGCCGGCGAGGTGGTGCCGCGGGGTGGTGAGCTTGGTCGACGGAGGCGGGGCCGGCGAGGTAGTGCCGCGGGGTGGTGCCGCGGGGTGGTGCACGGAGAGCTTGGTCGACGGAGGCGCGGACCGGGGGCGTCAGAGCTGTCGGCGGCGTCCAGGAAGGAGGGGAACGGGGGCGTCGACGCTGCGGCGGGTGGGGCGGCAGGGAGCGGGTGGGGCGGCGGGGTGGTGTGCCGGTCGGCGGCGGGGAGCGGGGGCGGCGGGGCGGCAGGGTCGTGGTGGCGGCGCTGGGTCTGGGTGAGAGGAACCCTATCCTCTCGCTCGGGCTGCCAGGAAAAATGAAATGAACGGGTACGCTCGCTCGGGTGGGTTTCTTTTTTTACTGGTCCAAGCCCTGTGCCGACGGCAAAGCCGTCGGCACAGCGTAGATTTTTTTAAAAATCCTTTTCTTTTATTCTATTATATGTACATATGTAAAGATAAAAAATAAACAGCTGTATTTGTATGGCACAACCTAGGTTTTGGTGGGGTTCCGACGCTCCGGGGCCCCGCTTCGGCGAAACCCTGAATCCGCTGGAAAAACCCTAACGTTTTCGTCTACCCCCATAGACGTGCGTCGAAAGGGGGTAGGCCAGTGGACTTTTTTGCCTGGTTGTGTTAGGTTAGGCCATAGGCACATGGGAAACCAACTTTTATCACAAGTTTTTACAAGATTGCCCCCGTTTCGTCCGAAGTGGGAGATTTCACCTCTAAGTCCACACACTTGGTAGGGGAGAAACTGAAGTCGGTGAAGCCGGTCACACCCCGGAGTAGGATATTGCACATTTACAACACACAACACACTTGTATACATATGGTATGGCACAACCTAGGTTTTGGTGGGGTTCCGACGCTCCGATGCCCCGCTTCGGCGAAACCCCGAATCCGCTGGGAAAACCCTAACGTTTTCGTCTACCCCCATAGACGTGCGTCGAAAGGGGGTAGGCCAGTGGACTTTTTTGCTTCGTTGTGTTAGGTTAGGCCATAGAAAGGTGAGAAACCAAAGTCTACCCCAAATCAACACAAGATTCCATCCGGTTCTCCCGAAACGGGAGATTTCACCTCTAAGTGCAGAAACTCACTAGAGAGAAATTGAAGCCGGTGAAGCCGGTCACACCCCGGAGTAGGATATTGCACATTTACAACACACAACACACTTGTATACATATGGTATGGCACAACCTAGGTTTTGGTGGGGTTCCGACGCTCTGATGCCCCGCTTCGGCGAAACCCCGAATCCGCTGGGAAAACCCTAACGTTTTCGTCTACCCCCATAGACGTGCGTCGAAAGGGGGTAGGCCAGTGGACCTTTTTGCTTGGTTGTGTTAGGTTAGGCCATAGGAAGGTGAGAAACCAAAGTCTACCCCAAATCAACACAAGATTCCATCCGGTTCTCCCGAAACGGGAGTTTTCACCTCCAAGTGCAGAAACTCACTAGAGAGAAAGTGAAGCCGGTGAATCCGGTCACACCCCGGAGTAGGATATTGCACATTTACAACACACAACACACTTGTATACATATGGTATGGCACAACCTAGGTTTTGGTGGGGTTCCGATGCTCCGGGGCCCCGCTTCGGTGAAACCCCGAATCCGCTGGGAAAACCCTAACGTTTTCGTCTACCCCCATAGACGTGCGTCGAAAGGGGGTAGGCCAGTGGACTTTTTTGCTTGGTTGTGTTAGGTTAGGCCATAGGAAGGTGAAGTCGGTGAAGCCGGTCACACCCCGGAGTAGGATATTGCACATTTACAACACACAACACACTTGTATACATATGGTATGGCACAACCTAGGTTTTGGTGGGGTTCCGACGCTCCGGGGTCCCGCTTCGGCGAAACCCTGAATCCGCTGGAAAAACCCTAACGTTTTCGTCTACCCCCATAGACGTGCGTCGAAAGGGGGTAGGCCAGTGGACTTTTTTGCCTGGTTGTGTTAGGTTAGGCCATAGGCACATGGGAAACCAACTTTTATCACAAATCAACACAAGATTCCATCCGGTTCGCCCGAAAGGGGAGTTTTCACCTCTAAGTGCAGAAACTCACTAGAGAGAAAGTGAAGTCGGTGAAGCCGGTCACACCCCGGAGTAGGATATTGCACATTTACAACACATAACACACTTGTATACATATGGTATGGCACAACCTAGGTTTTGGTGGGGTTCCGACGCTCCGGGGCCCCGCTTCGGCGAAACCCTGAATCCGCTGGAAAAACCCTAACGTTTTCGTCTACCCCCATAGACGTGCATCGAAAGGGGGTAGGCCAGTGGACTTTTTTGCCTGGTTGTGATTGGTTGGGACATAGGCACATGGGAAACCAACTTTTATCACAAGTTTTTACAAGATTGCCCCCGTTTCGTCCGAAGTGGGAGTTTTCACCTCTAAGTCCACACACTTGGTAGAGAGAAACTGAAGTCGGTGAAGCCGGTCACACCCCGGAGTAGGATATTGCACATTTACAACACACTTGTATACATATAGTATGGCACAACCTAGGTTTTGGTGGGGTTCCGACGCTCCGGGGCCCCGCTTCGGCGAATCTCTGAATCCGCTGGAAAAACCCTAACGTTTTCGTCTACCCCCATAGACGTGCGTCGAAATTGGGTAGGCCAGTGGACTTTTTTGCCTGGTTGTGTTAGGTTAGGCCATAGGCACATGGGAAACCAACTTTTATCACAAATCAACACAAGATTCCATCTGGTTCGCCCGAAAGGGGAGTTTTCACCTCTAAGTGCAGAAACTCACTAGAGAGAAAGTGAAGTCGGTGAAGCCGGTCACACCCCGGAGTAGGATATTGCACATTTACAACACATAACACACTTGTATACATATGGTATGGCACAACCTAGGTTTTGGTGGGGTTCCGACGCTCCGGGGCCCCGCTTCGGCGAAACCGTGACCCTAACGTTTTCGTCTACCCCCATAGACGTGCGTCGAAAGGGGGTAGGCCAGTGGACTTTTTTGCCTGGTTGTGTTTGGTTGGGACATAGGCACATGGGAAACCAACTTTTATCACAAGTTTTTACAAGATTGCCCCTGTTTCGTCCGAAGTGGGAGTTTTCACCTCTAAGTCCACACACTTGGTAGAGAGAAACTGAAGTCGGAGAAGCCGGTCACACCCGTAGTAGGATATTGCACATTTACAACACACAACACACTTGTATACATATGGTATGGCATAACCTAGGTTTTGGTGGGGTTCTGACGCTCCGGGGCCCCGCTTCGGCGAAACCCTGAATCCGCTAGAAAAACCCTAACGTTTTCGTCTACCCCCATAGACGTGCGTCGAAAGGGGGTAGGCCAGTGGACTTATTTGCCTGGTTGTGTTAGGTTAGGCCATAGGCACATGGGAAACCAACTTTTATCACAAGTCAACACAAGATTCCGTCCGGTTTGCCCGAAAGGGGAGTTTTCACCTCTAAGTGCAGAAACTCACTACAGAGAAAGTGAAGTCGGTGAAGCCGGTCACACCCCGGAGTAGGATATTGCACATTTACAACACACAACACACTTGTTTACATATGTTATGGCACAACCTAGTTTTTGGTGGGGTTCCGACGCTCCGGGGCCCCGCTTCGACGAAACCCTGAATCCGCTGGAAAAACCCTAACGTTTTCGTCTACCCGCATAGACGTGCGTCGAAAGGGGGTAGGCCAATGGACTTTTTTGCCTGGTTGTGTTAGGTTAGGCCATAGGCACATGGGAAACCAACTTTTATCACAAATCAACACAAGATTCCATCCGGTTCGCCCGAAAGGGGAGTTTTCACCTCTAAGTGCAGAAACTCACTAGAAAGAAAGTGAAGTCGGTGAAGCCGGTCACACCCCGGAGTAGGATATTGCACATTTACAACACATAACACACTTTTTTACATATGGTATGGCACAACCTAGGTTTTGGTGGGGTTCCGACGCTCCGGGGCCCCGCTTCGGCGAAACCCTGAATCCGCTGGAAAAATCCTAACGTTTTCGTCTACCCCCATAGACGTGCGTCGAAAGGGGGTAGGCCAGTGGACTTTTTTGCCTGGTTGTGTTTAGTTGGGACATAGGCACATGGGAAACCAACTTTTATCACAATTTTTTACAAGATTGCCCCCGTTTCGTCCGAAGTGGGAGTTTTCACCTCTAAGTCCACACACTTGGTAGAGAGAAACTGAAGTCGGTGAAGCCGGTCACACCCCGGAGTAGGATATTGCACATTTACAACACACAACACACTTGTATACATATGGTATGGCATAACCTAGGTTTTGGTGGGGTTCCGACGCTCCGGGGCCCCACTTCGGCGAAACCCTGAATCCGCTGGAAAAACCCTAACATTTTCGTCTACCCCCATAGACGTGCGTCGAAAGGGGGTAGGCCAGTTGACTTTTTTGCCTAGTTGTGTTAGGTTAGGCCATAGGCACATGGGAAACCAACTTTTATCACAAATCAACACAAGATTCCATCTGGTTCGCCCGAAAGGGGAGTTTTCACCTCTAAGTGCAGAAACTCACTAGAGAGAAAGTGAAGTCGGTGAAGCAGGTCACACCCCAGAGTAGGATATTGCACATTTACAACACATAACACACTTGTTTACATATGGTATGGCACAACCTAGGTTTTGGTGGGGTTCCGACGCTCCGGGGCCCCGCTTCGGCGAAACCCTGAATCCGCTGGAAAAATCCTAACGTTTTCGTCTACCCCCATAGACGTGCGTCGAAAGGGGGTAGGCCAGTGGACTTTTTTGCAAGGTTGTGTTTGGTTGGGATATAGGCACATGAGAAACCAACTTTTATCACAAGTTTTTACAAGATTGCCCCCGTTTCGTCCGAAGTGGGAGTTTTCACCTCTAAGTCCACACACTAGGTAGAGAGAAACTGAAGCTGGTCACACACCGGGGTTGATTATTGGACATTTGAATCACCCAAAACACTTGTACACATATGGTATGCATCAACCTAGGTTTTGGTGGGGTTCCGACGCTCCGGTATAGACAATTATTCGCGACGTTATTTTATGTGGGTGGAAACCGCTATTCGGCGTAGCTATGTACATAGAATATGAATGAAACATATTAAATTTAATTGAGAGTAATAAATAGATACATAAAAAAGAAGATTAGGGTAAAAATGTAAAAAAAACGGTAGAGGCCTGTGCCGACGGCGTTGCCGTCGGCATAGATTGCCGTCGACGTCACCTGATCCTCTGTGCCGACGGCTGTCTGTGTCCCGACGGGGGCCGTCGGGATAGAACATCTATGCCGACGGCCTTGTGGACGGCTGGTCCTGATACGCCCCTGTGCCGACGGCCCCGATAAATAGCCGTCGGCACAGGTTCTGGCCGTCGGCACTGTTCGCCATTCCTGTAGTGGTTCGTGTAAGGGGTTTCGTTTGTGCTTCTTAGTTGGCAACTTAGCCAAATATTGTGACCATTTGATGATTTTACTGATGCAAGCATTGTTGTTCGACTTGTTTCTAGTGTCTATAAGTATTTCTTTTGAGCACCTTTTCCCTTCTTACATGAGTTAATCTTGATCGCTCATTTTATAAATAAGATTCAGATCATTCCCTGTATGAACAAAGGCAACGTATCCTATGCATCCATGAAGGCAAAAATCATATTCGAGATGAATTATTGTACGGGCATCTACAGCGGGGACGCTTAGCGTGGGCGCTAGGGTCTTAACCCCTGCCGTTACGGCGTTACGCCCAAATCCTGGTCGAGCGTGGGAATTGGGTTGCGTCGGCCCTCCACTTTTTTCGCCAACAACAAACTGTTTCTTCCAACAGCAGATGCTATCCACACGCCAGAAACAAATCGTATTATGCCATGTAAAATCAGATGTTCTGTCTTTTCTATAACCTCCTGTTTGGCCAAAGTTAACCATCGTATAGGAAATTCACACCATTTTTGCCTCTGTCCAAAGTCCCAGTTTCTGAGTAATTCTGGCACAACTAGTTGTCAGTCTACAAATCTATCTATATAGAGAGAGAGGACAAGGACATTAAATTATTGTTTTCAAGGAGATAAGAGCACCAAATACTTCACATTAATTAACAACGCTTCACTAATTTAATTAATCCTTTGGGCCTCTTTGCCTCGCGTTGTGTAGTTGTAATTTGAGCTGCTACATATTGTGATATTCTGATGTTGTTACTGATGCAAGAAATGTTGCATTGATCTTCCAGGCCGCTCAAACGAGGGACAGATCCATGAATCCAACGGGCCACAGACAACCTTCAAGTGAACGATCGATGGTTTCTCTTCCCTTCTCGATAAGGGCAAGGGATGGACCTACTCCAGTGTGTTTCGGATAAGGGGGCTTAACTGGTACAACTACCATGCTACTGTTTTATTTCATCTATTGCCACATAGAGCATGTGATGAACAAAACCCATTCTCACTTGTTTGTCGTCTCTTCTTTTCTCTGGACTTGTTTCACAGGTACTTAAAACTGAACCCAAGGGACACAAACAGTGGTGACCAAACAGAATATGTTTCTCTTAAGCTTGAGCTGGCCAAATCAAGTGTCACATCCGGCACGGTCGTGGAGGCATCTTTCAAGTTCTTGATATATGACCAGTCATATGGAAAGCACCATGAAGAACATCAAGGTACCTTAACAAACTATTCCTGAAGAATAAAGCTGTCTATTTGACCTTCACAACTAGTCGCCGACTAGAATGATAGTACAATTTATAGCCTTTCTATAAGATAAAAACATCTGTTATTCTAAGAAAATGTTCTTTGCAGCGAGCCACAGTTTTCAGAGTAAAAGCACAACCTGTGGGACCTCATGCATGATCCCCCTCACGACACTGAAGGAGAATTCCTCTGGATTCCTTGTTAATAATTGCTGTGTTTTTTGTGTGGAATTTATAAGAGTTGTGGTTGTTAAAGGTAATGATGTGTCGGAGACGCTATTTGTTCAGAAGATTAACAACATCTGCAGTGACCCACAAGTCTACAGCTGGAACATTGACGATTTCTTCAAGTTGAAGAACGGGAGCACCTCTCCAGAGTTCGAGCTTTGTGGACACAAATGGTAACATTACTGATAATGTTAATTCTTAGTTACTGGTTTCTTCGTGTTGAAGATTCTGGGCACCACTCCGGAATTAGCTGAATTCAGTTTGATAGGCTGCCATGCTTCGCTTCTTTAGAGGCAAAAATAAAAGACCTTTGGAGTTTGACCTTGATCTTCTTATCAATGATGGACTAAACTATGTGATGCTGTCAAATTTTCAGGCTCATCACTATCCATCCTTCTGGATCCGATAACAATGGGAACTACCTCTCCTTGTCTCTGAGACTGGTGGTGCCAGATACATTCCATGAGAACTTCGCAGACCTGCTAGAAGTCAGCATAAGCATCAAAGACCAGGAAACTGGCAAGCACCGGAAATTATCAGGTTCGTTCTTTAGCAGAATGCTAAATAAGTTAGTATCATCACATTTCCTGTTTGACACGATGTTTTCTCCATAGGACGGTGCCAGTTCTCAGAAAAAGCATCCAGTTGGGGATGGCCCAAGTTCATGTCGCTGGAAGATTTCAAGGACTCGTCAAATGGTTATCTCGTCAAGACAAAGTGCTGCATTGAAGCCGAGGTTGCAGTCATTGGTTCCTCCAAGATGGAGTAGCCGCCAGATTACTCGTCCTCCACATATGCTCATGTGTGTCTCTGTGTACTTAGCTTGAACTGCTATTCTGCCTCCGTATCTTTGTTTGTTTGGTTGTCATGAAGTCTAAGACTAATTACATTGATATGTATGATGAACGTGAATGTTGGATAAGCTTTAGGCACAACTAAATGTTTGATGGGAGAGACTCGCATAAATATGACAAGATACCCAGTGCATTGTTGGTTTATGACTGTTTCCTGTATCTATCTTCTTTGTTAATTCTCCATTCAAAGAAAAAAGAATGGGTGCCGAGAGCAAAACTGATGGAATTAGAGTTGAGTAACTTAAGTCTCGCTCGATTGAGAAATAACAAAACCGAATAAAATAAGCAAGATCCATCTCAAAAAAAAAACTCAATGAGCCTTCAAAGCCGAATCGATTCTTTCTGAGTAACCGCGAGGCAAAGCGTTTTCAGTTTCAGGTCTTGTCGACTAGAGGAGACGGCCGGCCGGAGACCGACGCGTCCCTTTCACCCCAGACGTAAGCATGCAGTTTGTTTAGAGCATCTCGCAGCGCTATATAAGCAGCACGCACAAAAAACCGCCAATTTAGCTCGCACGGGGTTAAAATCGGTGCTCCAGCAGGGGCTCTATAAGCCAACGCGCTGCAAAAACCGTTCAGCGCGCTGGACGAAGCTGGACATTTGCATCATATTTGGAGCGTGGCGGCCAGCGCGCTGGGCAAAACTGGAGCCAATGCGCGAAAGAAACTGCCACGAAAGCTTCCGCTCCGCGGCTCGCACGTCCCGGGCGAGGCCGCCGCCGGCCCCTGCTCTCTCCCCCGCTGCCGGTCGAGCTCGCCGCCACCACCCTGCAGGTCGCCGCCGCCGCGGGCCGCCCACCGCCGGAGTTAAGCCGCCCGCCGCCAGAATTTGGCCGAGCGCCGGCCGAGCTCTCACGGCCGCCCCGAGCTCGCTCGCCCCGCCCCTCGCACGGCCGCCCCCGAGCTCGCCCGCCCCGCCGGAATCGCGCGAGAATCGGCTGGCGGCCATGGCGGTGGTGGTGGAGGACGACTCCAGGGACCCAATTGACTTTTTCAAAAAAATTGTAGGGTCGTTTTCGTATCATTTATGGACCTGTTTGTTATACTAATGCAGGCTGCACGCTATATTTTAGTGCGTCTGCTAAACTGATGCGATTCGCACACTATATTTTAGCGCGTCTGGTAAAGCCAAACACTCGACGGCGCGCTAAAACGCTATTTTGGCGCTGTAAATTTTTTTTTGGCGCTGACGCGTAGTAAGTCTGTTGGAGATGGCACTCGTTGATCCACATGTCCATACGAAGACGAGGAGACACGCTGCCCTGAACGTTCCCCAACTGCCGCGCACTTACTCAACGGAAATATATCTAGGTCAATTTGGCCGCTTAGATCCACCATGCGTCGGTCGCCGGCGCGCCTTCCGTCGTTTGTCAAGTCTGCAATCCGTCGCGCTCCGCATCCTGGCCTTCGCCGGTGCGGACAGCGGGCGCCACCGTCGTCAGTATCAAGACCCGAAGTACAGAGGGCACCACCTTCCGCAGCGGCCAATCCTAGCACTACAGAACGCAGTGTTGGGTAGCCGTCCTTCTTCCGTGGTGGTGCCGCCGTCGGACATCCTACAACATTTTCCCGACCTCCTCGAAACCAAGGAGGGCGTGGACGTGATGTTCGAGGCCGGCGGCGAGACGTTCGCCGCGCACCGGTGCGTGCTCGCCGCCCGGTCACCCGTCTTCAAGGCGGAGCTCTTGGGCCCCATGAAGGAAGGCACGGCGACCTCAGGCGTCATCAAGGTAGATGACATGGAGGCTCCGGTGTTCGAGGCAGTACTTAAGTTCATCTACACCGACTCCCTGCCGCCGGAGATGGAGCAGAAGGACAGGCGCGATCAAGACGTGACGATGTGGCAATGGCAACACTTGCTGGTCGCCGCGGACAGGTATGATCTCCGGCGGCTGAGGCTGATGTGCGAAGAGAGGCTGTGCCGGTACTACATCGACGTGACCACGGCGACGACCATCCTGGCGCTGGCGGAGCAGCACCATTGCCGCGAGTTGAAGGAGGCGTGCTTGGAGTTCCTTGAATGTCCGGCCAACTTGAAGAAAGTCATGGCCATCGATGGCATGGACCATCTAACTGCCTGCTGCCCCTCCGTTCTCAAAGATCTAATCGGCAAGCTTGTTACACATTAGTTGAATTTGTGAAGGAGTCTCCACAAGCTTGTAATTCCTAATATATCTAGAAGGACTTATGGAGAAAGTCAGTGAAGGGGTACTTGTTCTGTGAATCTTAAGGAAATGCAGTTAGTTAAGTTGTACATGCTGTGTTTTAATGGCCTATATTAAGTATTAATTCACTAGAGCTTTTAAGGAAAAACTAGTTTCCTTTTAAGTTTGTTAACTTTCTACAAGAAGTTGAGAAGCAAATCCATATTAACAGTAATTATTTTTAGTCATGGTCTGAAGTTTTAGTGTTCTCCATGGTAATTTTCTGTCAGACATGTACACACGTTCCGACAAAAGTTACAGCAACAAAGGCATACCATTTGTACAAAGTTAGAAATATTATCACAGCTAGTTTCTGGTCCAATGTGGAGAACAACCTTAACTTTCTCAGACTTTCTCTATAAATCCACATACAATCAGCAAGTATGTACAATCAGTCGATGGTGCATTCAGTATGCACCAACATCAAGACAACAAGTTGGTGATTCGGTTTTAGTTTTGTTCAGTTCTTTCAATTCAGGTCCATATATTTCAGATCACAAGCAGCTTGTCGCCCAACTCCTTGCGGTAGAAGTGGATGAGACCTGCGCTGTCTATCGTCTGCAGCTTATCCTTCAGTATCTTTGTGTAGTGGTCATCCCTGTCCTCCAAGCTTCTCATCAACTCAACCTGATAAGCCGGAAACAGTTAAATATATCACAGGACGATTTTGAGAATGTGACACTGGAAGGATAATTCGTGGCAGATGTAGAACTTGCAAACACCTGTCTCTGGAATGACTCAAATTCATCGAAGCTGAGGGAACCGTCGCTGTTTGCATCAAGGAGATGCATGAGCTCCATCGCATCCTCCCCCTCGGCGCCAAGATCTTCCATCACCTCCGTGAGCTCCTCGATGCTGATTCTCCCGTCACCATTTTTGTCTATAATGCAAAAAACCTGGTTCTTGCATTCACCTCCTTGATGATCACTGGCTGGGAGGTCTCGCAGGCGCAGAGCTGCTAATTCTGCCGCAGCCAACATAATAGCCTTGAGTCTTGTAGCCTGGAAATTTTTTAAGGAATGCTGATATTTAGTCATGCCCGAAAAATAATATTTCAGTTTAGTCTCAGAAAAGGTACAAGAATGCTCTTCCAATGTTTCAAGATAAAACCTTATTTCATTATTAAATCAGTAGACAGATGTATCAGTTAGGAACAAACATTAAGCAAACTAGGTTGCTAGTTTGTTACCATCTAAGTTGTGAGCTCTCCAGTAAGTTCTATAACCCAGTGATAATTTCAGTAAGAATCCTCATATACAAGATGTGGTGGGAGCAGACCATCCTCGCTCCCACTGCACCGCAGAAAGGAACCTCCTCCGTGATCATCACGTCTTGGTGGATTTGGAAGCTGTGTAACGCAGCCATCTTCGACGCAATCAAGGCTGAGGGCGAATTATGGGTGCAGGCAGGGGCGAAGGATCTCACAGCGCTACTTACGCGACTTGGGCCTAGCTCATAGGTATAGCGTTGTAATTCTCGGGTGTGGTCTATCCTTGGGCTTGTATATAATTCTTTCTCTTTCAATGCATGGAGGCGCAAAACTTTTTCGTTTTCTTGAAAAAAAACAGAATATTCAAGATGTAATTTGGGTGTATCTTGGAGCAAGCAGCAGTATACACAACTCATCAAGCCAATGTTTGTAGATTTTTCGGCTCCTTGGTTTGATAAAACAACTCATCTAGTATGTTTTGAAAGATGCTTTGAATGCCTTGCCAAACCGAAAAGATTTGATGTATTGTAAAGGAAGGAACAGACTGAGAATTAGGCAGATGGGTCACCTCTCCGGGATCAGTAAGACCACCCTTGTAGAGAGAGTGAGACGCGTCTCCACCAATAGCAATTCTGTGCATCTCCTTGGTGCGTATTTGTATCTCCATCAGCGGCCTCGTCTTTCCAGGTTCACTTACATCAATTGCCACATGCAGGCTCTGATAGCCATTTCTTTTTGGCTGTGTGACATAGTCCTTTGTCCTACCTGGCACTTCCTTCAACAAAGCTCGAATGATTTCGTGTGTTCTGTGACATGCTCTGGGGCCCCAATCAGATGAGCCATCATCGCATCGAGGGTCCAAGATTATCCGTAAACCAAGTATGTCATTTACTTCTTCTGGTTTCCGGCCATCTTTTACCAACTTCTTCATAGTACTGAAACGGCTTTTGTATCGCCCTTCGATTGAGATGTCCTGCACAATTTTGTTTAGCTCATCATCCGATTTCAGTGCCTGAAGCAACTGTGCTTTGTAGGCATTTATCAAGAGCTTGCACTCGGCTTCTCGGTTCCTCAACCATTGATCAACATGGTCATAGGCATGAGGAAACAAGTACCTAAATGAAAGATCCTCTAACTCTAGCGACAGATTACCAGCCCCGACAGCATGAGCAAGTGGAGCATATATCTTCATTACTTCAAGAGATTTTATCCGCTGAAGATGCTTGGGGAGGTACTGAAGGTGTCTCATTGTATCGAGCTTCAGAGACAGCTCCAAGATTACCGCCCGGATGTCATAGTATGAAAGAAAAAACTTTCTCAATGTGCTCACACTTTCATCATCCAATACGTCGACCTTTGAAGGAGCAACCTTAAGCCTTAAGCTCTCGTGCAGTAAATCTGCTATGCCGGTCCCAATTTGAGCTTCTACATCCTGCATGCTTAGAGTTCCTGCATCAAGCGCTTTCCTCAGTATGCCGGCCGAAATAACTTCTGCGTCCATCTGCCGTCATGCATACAACAAGAATTCAAAATCCCTGTTAAACATGAGAGCCTGAGAGTGGATAAATAAACCCAATGATACTTAACTGCGTTATGACACAAAGCAGTGCAAGTATCTCATGAATTACCAATGGAACAATTAGAAATTGGTATAAGAGCCGAACAGTAAACGGGGATAACTATGTCGAAAAAAGGATCTGGCCATCAGTACTCTCAGACAATGTGTAGTCAACTCATGGTACAAATAAGCAATCAAATGGAAAGTAATATTCTCGCCTAGAGTTTAATAGTTGATGCAACTTGAGCAGTTGAGCGAATGTGAAATGTGAAATGATGGCAAGAAAACTGATTTTATTTCTGCGTTCTAATTGCCGTAGACAGTACTATCCGGTTGACTTCTTTTGATACATTCAGCAGCAAATCAACAAGGTGTACAGGAGAATATATTTCAGGAGGAGTTCAGTTAATTTGGGTGCCGTTAGCATTCAAATAGAACGAACTTACGTATATATGAAGGCATGGAATGAGGTCATGCATAGAAAAGCATTCGGGGAATCAAACTAGCCATCATTTACTGGATAAGCACAATTCTTGCTTCAGTTTGCAAACACGAACTGAACTGAAGCCAGAAATGCCACAAGTATCAGGTGAAGCACTAGTGACCTCTACTAGTACATATGAACACGAAGCCCACTCCGTACCTGGAGGTCGGCGAGGGTGGCGGCCACCGCGAGCGCTCGCATGAGGGCCCGGCCATCGTCGCCGTCGCGGAGGGCGGGGAGGGCCAGCTTGAGAGCGCGGAAGAGGAGGCGCGACGAGGAGGTGGTCGCCAGGCCCTCCCCCATCCTACCCGTGAGCTCATTGAACACGCCCACAAGCTCCGCCACCAGCCGCCCTCCTCCCTCCGCCGGGGCCGACAACGACGAGGAGGAGGTGGACGGGGCGGAGGAGCAAGAAAAAGCAACGGAGGCAGGGAGGCGCAGGCGGTGCGGGTTGGGGCGCAGGCGCAGGCCCAGACCCAGCGGTGCTGGTGGCGGCCGGCGGGGACGGCCGCCGCGGCAGCGGTCGCGGCGGTCGCCATGGCGGTGGGTCCCAGCCCTCTCCGGGAATGGATTGGAGGCCACTGGCTCGCGCTTTGCCACGTAGGATTTTTTCTCTCCGCCGCGGGAACAGACGGGTACGAGACTATGAGTGACCGTTGAGTACTCATTAGATATTTTTTGTCATTAGATTAGAGTACTCTCTTTTTTTGAGTTTTAAAGGCAGTCGCGTCCGATTAGATAGAAAAAGAATTTTTATACAGAGTTTTATGACCGATTACAAAAACAAGGGCCTAAAGCCCCGGAAGCGAGTCTCCTGGATCAATTGAGTGGGCGTAAGCCCGCTGAGTTATCTCCTCCCTAACTAGAGCCACCACCATGTCCAGAAGGAGTCCAACGTTGCGGAAGACCCGTCGGTTTCTCTCTTTCCAGATTCCCCACATGGCGTAGATCATCACCCCACTTGCTTCTCTCCTCTTCTCCTTCGGTAGTCCCCGGAGAAGGTCATTCCACCAGCTGTTGAGGTTGCGGCCCATAGGAGCATCGGCAATCCCAATGGTACCGTTTGCCGCAAACATCTTCTCACGGACTGCAATCGCATAGGGGCAATCGAGTAGCAGGTGTTGTGTCGTCTCCGGGTGAATCATGCATAGCCTGCATATAGGATCATGCGGCCATCCCCTGATGGCCAAGTTGTCCGCGGTTAGCAACTTTCCATGGAGGGCTAGCCAAGTGAAGAAACGACACTTCGGCTCGGCGTGTGCGCCCCAAAACTTGGGCGTATTACTCTTGATTTGATTCGTGGGTTACTAGGGTGTTTTTTTCCGTTAATACTGTATGCATGGTATTTTCATGATGATGTATGCATGCAACTTGCTACCTCTCTTAGTTCATTTTGGCATAATTGTTTTTCCTTGCTAATTTAATTATGCATCTCTTTACTTAGTATAAGCATTTTTTTATCTAATACATCATCTTGCAAATGATATTCCACTTAGTCGGTCATTATCTCTGTTTTTGTTCATCATTTTACCCATTTTTTAGATTTGTAATAATCTAATATTTTCCATACACCTTTAGGTATGATTGGCAGACTAGTGAAAATTACATCAAGGAACACAATACTGTCACGTAAAGCTTGCTCTTTTGCCTACTTGATTTTTCTCAAACATGCCTTAAACCCCTTTCGATACTTTCAAGTTCATTGATACTTTGATGTAAGACAACCGCACCTCTAGGATGTGACTTTCTGACATAAACATCGTCATTTGAATTGGGTGAATAAGGTCTTGCGAGATCTCTGTGATATGGTTGGCCCAACTATAGTGAAAAACAATTATACTAACATTCAGGAGGCAAATAGAAAGGTAATGCTAGATTTCTAGCGTGTCTTCATGGGTAAAAGAGTGATGATACTAAGATTTCTAGCGTGTCTTCATGGGTAAAAGAGTGATGATACTAAATTTCACATGAAACAAGGTGACTCCCCATGTTGGATCTAAACAAACAAGGACATTAGATCATCTCTTATCACATCCCACATTATTTTTATAAAACTCATTGGTCCTTGAGTTTTATTATGCCCCATCTGAAAAATGGCATCTCAGTCCTCTTTTTCAATTAAGTTGACAAGAATAGCATTCTCCCCTTAAGAGATAACTTCTATATATCGTAATCTCTTCTTCCATACATGGGCCAATGGCCCCATATAGTAATTGGTAGTGTAGGACTTTAGTTGGCGGAAAGTGTCTTTGCCTCCCTAGCACCAGTGATCTTGGTAGTTTAAAAATTCCAAAACACTATTTATGAGTTTTAAAATAATCTGAAAAAATCACGAATGTAGCCAATGATATATCCCACAAACTTGCAAAAAATCGACTTCAAATATGTTGCATTTTGGGCTACACGAAAATGATAAAAGTGTGGATCTAAATATGTATATTTTCAAATCTCAAATTTTATCATTTTCGTGTAGCCCAAGATACAACGTATTTGAAGTTGATTTTTTACATGTTTGTGGAATACATAATTGGCTACATCGGTGATTTTTGTCAGAATTTTTTAAAACTCATAAATTTTGTTTTGAATTTTTTAAACCACTGGGACCACTTGTGCTCGGGAGCACCAAATCTCCTCTTGTTAGTTGGGCCTATTCTACAAGAGCTCTTTTACGGTGATTGTGACGGTACCCGTGGTTCCGTCGGTACTGACGAGTATGATTTTTTTCTAACCGTTGATTATGACATGATTTGAAAATACCAACCACCGTAAAACTTGTTATTCTACAATGGCCACATTATCGTGGAGCTCTTTTCTGGTGATTCGCACGGAACTCGTAGTTCTGTCGGAACCGTGGGCTCTGAATTTTGTTAGCCATTGATTAGGAGGTAATTTTTATTAGCCGTTGATTAAAATTCACGTAGTCTTAGGAAAAAGCAACTTGTAACTAAAAGGCAGACGCACGGCACCGGCCTAGCTCGCTTCTCCGGAGTGCTTGAAGGCACACAAGCGCACCATCGGACTGCCTTCTGTAGTTATGTACCTGTACAAGAACAAGCAGCCCCGGGCCCGTCGTCCCAGTGCGCACGGCGGGGCGGCCACCGGCCTCGAGGCCAGTAGCAACAGCCGTGTGCATGTTCAGAGGAGTGCGCGTCCGTGTGGGAGTTCATAGGAGAAGCGGCGGTCGTGCACTCGTGGCCGGGAGAAGCGTCCGCACCTAAGGAATTCGGCCGGGGCTCGCCGGCGAGATGCGGGAGGCTACCGGCTAAGTCGCGCCGGTGCTAACCATGAAAGTGCGAGGCTCGCCGTGGCTGACGGGGATTCACGCGAGCCATGGGAGGCACGTCGGTGCTCGCATGGAGGTGCACGGGGCTGCCGCGGAGGCATGCCGGTGCTTGCAGGGGAGGCGCGGCAGTGCTCCGCAGTTCGGGGCTACTGGGTAGTGCGGCGGCGCTCGCACATGAAGCGTGTTGGGTTGCCGGAAGGCGCGTCGGTGAGGCGCGCGGGGCCGTTAGAAGGCGCGGCGGCCCTCGTTGGAGCTGCAAGGAGAGAGGCGGGGCGCGCCGGCGAACGGGAAAGGGCCGATGAGCCCGGCGGCAAATAAAATTACGGTTCTACATATAGGTCCCACTACCGTCCCCACAGTTTTTTTACCCGGTCCCACAAAAATTTGGTTCCGGTCCCACACAAATTTCGGTTCCGCGGAACCGTTTGGTACCATCAGTCTGGTTCCGACATTTTTAATACCGTTAAATCGTGGTGGATGAACGGTTATTAAAAATGTCAACCACCCTAAAACTTGTAACATGCTAATCATCATTCCTCATGGGAGCCCGTTTCACTCCACAGTGAGGGTTCTACTCGGCATTTAAATCCAACTCATCTATAATATTTAGAATTCTTTACTATTTTTTTTGTAAACGCCACTCAAAGTTTATATTCATTCCCAAAAAATGTATGCGCGTCTTATTCTGTCATCTATCAGTAGGGGACTCACCATGGGTTACCAAAGCCCATTCAGCAGCTACACTTCGTGTTCAATCAACAACAACAAAATCTTGTTGCCATGATGCGCTGGGTTACCCGAGTCAATCAATAATAGGGTGTGATCCTACACAGCCGGGATAGAGCTTGCAACGTAACCATCGAAATTGTTAATACCACTTAACACTAGCCAAAAGATAGTCTGACTTTTTGTATGTATGGTTTTCAAATTATTTGCATGTATATTGTCATACAGAAATAATAGTTTCTCTAAAACCGATATTTTCATTAAATGAAAGGTCAGCTAGAATCAAATTTATGATGTTGAAATCACACCCTAACAACATAGGAAGTGAATGAACTCTGCCAAAACCCAAAACTAATGCTTAGAGGCATCCAGGTCGGATCCATAAACTGCCACTATGACCCACTCAGAACCATCAGCCTTACACCACACATGGAATTTACCGTGCTAAACTCACACATTACTTTTCTTAACATGGAGAGTTGCAACGTTAATTCCAAAGAGAATGCCAAATGACATACCATGAAGAGGTAACCAGAACATAATATCACCCCTAGATAAACGATTTAAAAAGAGCGTAGCAAAGATCACCCCTACACTAGTACAAAACGACACATCGGATACCGCTCTGTGGAAACGACACGAGTTAGACGACGAAAGAAACCAACATCCCCGGTGTGCCCGTACTGGGCCGTAAGACGACCAGCCCACCACAAAGGCAACGGGCGAATAGGAAATAAATATTGGCAACGGTTGTTTTTTTCCCTCCGTTACCGATAAGTGCTCATCGTACACGGACATTAGAAAAATCACTTCCAACCCTAACGGTCGCTCTTCAGTCTCTCTCATGGCTTCCCCAACCGGCGCTGCAAGATCCGGCCATCGCGACCACGGACACGGAAACAGCCACGGCCGCAGCGCTGGCGGCCGCCCCACCCTCTGGGTCTTCACGCAGCACCAGCGTCAGCTGGTGGTTTAGGGAAGAGCGTGCCAAAGCCTCACGCATTCAAGATCCCCCGGGCCACACCCGCACAACTGGCCGCCACATTAGCTACCGCCAGATCCCATATGTCGGCCACCCTGCTCGCTGGGTGAACCAGTCATCGCCCTCCTCGTCGGACGACGAGGAAGAGCAGAATCGTGATCTGGAGATCGCGCCAACTCTCCCGCGCTGATATCGAGCACCATGACGCCCAGCGTCCTTAGGGCGAGACCGATCTGGAGGCGGCCGTCCTCCTCGGCCTCAACCAGGTTGAACGCGCCGATGAGACGGGAACAAGGCGGGAGAAAATGGAGGGTTCAACAAGGATAAAATGGATCGCATGCATCTGTCGCCTAAGCCGTGGCCGAGCAGGTCCAGTCGGTTCTGTCATGGCCGGGTGATCTGCTCACGGCCGACCAGCTCGTCTGCTTAGCCACGGCCGACGAGGTCCTATCGGCTATACAGTGGCCGAGGGTGCAATATTTCAGAAATTTCTTCCAAACGCGTAATATTTCTGGAATTTTTGAAAAAACTATTATTCAAAAAAATTAGCAATGCATGAAGGGTCAAAATCGAAAACTGTCACTGTGACATTTTAGATATGGATCTGTTTTCCAAAGACAATTTGACCATTTATTTGTAAAATATGTATTTGTGAAAACTTATAGGTATATCCAGAAATACTTTTTAAGTTAGATGTGAGTTTTGGGTTCACAATACAACATCTAAAATAATATTGGTCCAAAACATCTAAAAGAAGATTCGTCCAAAACGACACCTATTTGTGAGCCAGAAAGAATACTTGTTAATAAACTTCTACCAATGTTGCTTAGTTCGATTTTTCTACCAATTAGTTTCTTATGGTGGTTAGACCTGTTTTTTTAGTTTGCACAGCCCCCTAGAAGGACAGGGCCGGCCCTGGGCGTTGTCGAAGGGCATAATGAAAAAAATCTTGGACGGAAAGTAAAATACTTGGAACAATACGACGGACCATGATGGTGCTTTGGTAGCTATGATAGGAAACTGTTTAAGCATAAAAGTGCAGCAAACACATGTAAAAATAAAGATCGACACAACAAAGAATCTTCAACTAGTGCAGAGAAGCTTTTGCTGCCAATATGCATTCTATTTGGCGCAGTAGACACTTGCTGAACCAGCTTGAGACTTCTACCACTCCACCTGGTTGAAATCACATCTTAGCAACGCTCTATGTCGACACGCCACAGCTTGTTGTTGACGACATTGAAGGTGCACACGTCACCTTTCTTGAGCTGGTTATCCCGGCAGAAGGTCCTCCAGCCTTTTGCAAGTTTCCAATGGCCCTTTTCGTAAAAGACACCTCCTACTTTCCACGACCTGTTCCTCTCCGAGTAGTCGAGCGTTATCGTGCATTTCTTCAGGAATCCGACCTCCTTACAGAAGCTCCCTGGCAAAGGCTGCAAGCCATTGCAATCAGTTAGGTTATTTGTGTCACAGCTCAAGAGGGTACGATGGCAAACTTATGAACGAGCTGATAATACTCTATCAAGTTAATAAGAAGTAAAGTCCTACCTGCTCATAAAGTATAAAACGATTTCGCAAAAAATACATAAAGGATTGTGCTTACAAGAGAGTATTGAAGCGCGTAATCGTTGAGCTTCTTCCTTATCCAAGGCTGTGGCCCGGTCTCATAATCACAATCTGTCCTGGTTCTTTTGTCAAGAGGATTAGTTGAGCTTCTTGGAATTCTTTTTTCTTCACTTTGCTTCCTTTTCCTACTGGAAATATGTGCTTCCTTTTGGCTCTGAGCTTCTTTAGATGCTAAGAGGACAATAACAAAAATGGATTTCAATAGATAAGTAAATTGACTATCAAGATATTCATAGGGTTTCCTAAAAATGATATTCATAGGGCACAAAATAGTTTGTTTACTCACGTTGCGCATTTTTCTGGGACGAATTTGCCTCTTCACCCTGCCCAGTTCCCTGTGAAGAATTTGCCTCTTCACTCTGCCCAGTTCCCTGGGATGAATTTGCTTCTTCAGTCTGCCCAGCTTCCTGGGACGAATTTGCCTCTTCACTCTGCTCAGTTTTCTGGGATGAACTTTTGTCCTCGCTGTTCTCAGTTTGCTGAAATCGGATGGCCTGTTTTTCCAACTTTCTCTCGCATCCGGTAAACCCGAACACTTCGATTGTAAAGATCATGTTGCCTTGATACCTGATCAACAAAGTTTCACCTTGTGCGATGCCTTGGAACTCCAGAAACTTTGGCCAGTCACCTGCAAAGAACACATTCGACCCATCCTTCTCAAGATGGATATGCCAAAAATCGCCAAAGGGGGTCACGAAAGTGGCCATCCGCCTGTTGAGCTCCTCATCAGAAATGTATCTTCGTTTCAGAAATTCTGCCGGGATAGGCTGCAAACACATATGAAACAACATAATGCAGTGAACATAGCCATCAGCATATGGTACATTTGATGACTTGATTCTGGAAATTTCGGTAAGAAGAGTATGCAAACCATCTTTTCCATCCAATTATGCAAAAGCGGCCTGATGAACTGCGGCTTACGAGCACGGCCCGTTTCGATCTGGGCTGCCGGGAGGCCCGGGACTGAAAATGAACAATTGTCACATAAGCTGTGAGAGTTTAAGACTGAACACAAGCTCTAACTCAAACTTGCCCTGATTTTTTTTTGAGTTTTAACTTGCCCTGATTTTTGTCACTAAACATAGGGAGTTTCTAGCCCAGGAACAAAATCTACCTACTTTGTGTAATTGATCTACTCATAGATTCTCTTAGAAGATTGTCCTGGTAGGCTGGTACCTCCCTCCTAATTCCTAAATGGATGCATACAGAATCATAGATGGAGAAAGAGCGTAAGCACCGGTGAGGGTTTGGCCAAACTCTTTGATGAGGCAGGTGCCGTCGAAGGCCTTGATGGTGAGCACGCCGCGGCCTTCGTGACGGAGCACCAAGAACCAGCCGACGCTGATTCCGTGGGCCTCCACGAACTCCGGCCACCGTCGACCCAGGAATGCTCCGTAGGTATCCCGGCAGACCTTGATGTGCCATACATCCGTGCCGAACGGGCTGACGAGTAAGGCCGTCATCCTGGCGCCGCCATCTCTGGAATCAAAGCACTCCGCGAGCTCGTCGGAGATGCGCTGCACAGCCAATATAGTAAGCCTCAGCGTGGTCAGAGTTTGGGATCGATGGACAGAGCAGAGCAGTGGCGACGACTTCTTAGTTCTTACCAGCTTCTCGGAGGAACCAGGCAGCCGTACCAGCTCGCCATGTTTACCCATGGTCCTCGGGCACCAAGACGACGGTGGCGTGTGGAATTTCCTACCAGAGTTACTGCTAGCTTTATTCACAATTACTAGCAGTAGCAGAGTGCTGCACCGCCTTGGCCGCCCTATCAGCCCCACCTGACATAACTTTTTGGATGATTGGGCGGTCAGCCCGGGAGGACGCTGGTTCGACCATCACCTACTCGCTTTTTTTTTCTTCGTTGCCACTCTCTAAAACACATTTAGGGCTCATTTGATTCAAATTCTTATAGGATTTTTTGAAGGATTTTATTTTATAGAATTTTTTTCGATATTGGTCGTTTGATTCATAGGATTGGCTTCTATAGGAAATTTTCCCATAGGATCATTGTACTGCATCCTATAGAAATTATTATACCATTCACTCCAACCTCTTTTTACAATTAGTTTACTTTTCCTTTTCCATCAAACACAATTGTTCTTCCCAAATAATTAATCTAGACACTCTTTTGATTCTTAGGATAAAGAAAGTGTACCTACGGCGTTGTTGAAGAAGGCCATAATATGAAAAAATAATTAGTGGCCATGCCACAAGGGAACGGCAACGAGCACCTGACAGTCTGACACGATAAGGGTACCTACGGCGTTGTTGAAGAAGGCCATAATATGAAAAATCTAGGATAGATCTTACACAACTTAGAAGAATTCATTGGACCATGATAGTGCTTGGTAACTATGATAGGTAACTGCTTAAAACACATAAAAGTGCAGCAAACATATAAGGAAAAAAAGTTCGACACAGCAAGACTATCCTTAACCAGAGAAGCTTTTGCAGTAGACACATGCGGCACAACGTTACAGATGAGACTACTACCACTGCACATGGTTGAAGTCCTATCTCAGCAACGCTCTATGTCGACACTCCACAGCCTCTTTTTGATGACATTGAAGGTGCAGACGTCACCTTCCTTGAGCCCGTGATACTGGCAGAACATCAGCCAGCCAGCTGAAATATTGCACTGGCCCCTTTTTTCGACTACGTAGCTCACTTCCCAAGACATTTTGGTCGCCAAGTCCTTGAGCATGATCTTGCAGTTTTCCTGGAACCCAACCTCCCTAGAGAACTTCTGCGGCAAGGGCTGCAAACAATTGCAGTCAGATAGGTTATTTATGTCACAGTTCAAGAGGGTATGATGACAATGTTCTGAACGAGCTGATAATACTCTGTCAAGTTAAGTTACTGATAGATTGGTTTGTTCCCTTGTGTTGAAAAGTTGCACTCTGTAACTTACTTTTAATAAAAGGTAAATTCCTAACTTGCCCATAGAGTACATAAACGATCTACATGAACGGTTGTGCTTACAAGATAGCGTTTAACCGCGAAAGGGGTGAGCTTCTTCCTCGTCGAGGGCCGCGACTGGATCTCATTGACACGTCTTCTTCGGTAAGGGGAATTTGTGGAGTTTTTTGGCATTTTTGGTTCTTCATTTCGTTTCCTTTTCCTACTTGGAATATGTGCATCCTTTTGGCTCTGGGCTTCTTTAGATGCCAAGAGGGCAATAATACAAATTAGTTCACTATCAAGATATTCATAGGGTTCCCTAAAAAAGATATTCATAGGGCACAAAATAGTTTACTCACGTAGCTCAGTTTTCTGGGACGAATTTGCCTCTTCATTCTGCTCAGTATTCTGGGACGAATTCGTCTCTTCATTCTGCCCAATTTTGAAGGATGAATTTGCGTCTTCACCCTGCTCAGTTTCTTGGGACGAATTTACCTCTTCACTCTGCCCAGTATTCTGGGATGAATTTGTGCCCTCACTGTTCTCAGTTTGCTGAAATCGGATTCCATGTTTTTCCAACTTTCTCCGGCATCCAGTAAAGCCGAACACTTCGATTGTAAAGATCATGTTGCCTTGATAGCTGATCAACAGAGCTTCACCTTCTGCGATGCCTTGGAACTTCAGAAACTTTGACCAGTCACCTGCAAAGAACACACTCGACCCATCCTTCTCGAGATGGATATGCCAAAAATCGCGGACAGGCGTCACGAAAGTGGCCATCCGCCTGTTGACGTCCTCATCCGAAATGTATCTCCGTTTAAGAAACTCGGCGGGGATAGGCTGCGACGATAGATAAAAGAACATAATGCAGTGAACATAGCATCAGCTTCATGGTATATAATGCAATGAATGTAGTCAGTAGCAAGAAGTGTATGTAAAGTTGCAAACCATCTTTTCTATCCATTCAGGGCAAAGCGGCATGATGAACTGCGGCCTACGAGCACGGCCGGTTTCGATCTTGGTTGCTGGGAGGCTTGGAACTGAAAATGAACAATTCTCAGATATATGAGCTACTCCCTCCGTGCATAAATATAAGACGTTTTAGCTATTCAACATGTTGTTTACATGCATACTAATATGAGTGAACATACACACTAAAATAGGTCTACATACATCTAGATATATGTGAATGTGAACAAATACTAAAACATCTTATATTAAAAAACGGAGGGAGTAGTTGTGATCGAGTGCTTAATACTGAAAACAAGCTCCAACTCAAACTTGTTCTGATTTTTGTCACCAAACATACCCAGTTTGTAGCCGAGGAACAAAACTTACCTAGTTTGTTTAATTGATCTACACAATAATTCTCTTAGAGTACCGTGCAAAAACAAAAACAAAATCCTAGAGTACAAGCTAAATGGAGATAGAGAGTAAGCACCGGTGAGGGTTTGGCCGAATTCTTTGATGAGGCAGGTGCCGTCGAAGGCCTTGACGGTGAGCACGCCTCGGCCTATGTGACGGAGAACCAAGAACCAGCCGACGCTGATGCCGTGGGCCTCCACGAACTCAGGCCACCGTTGACCCGCCAGGAACGCGCCGTTGCCGTCCCGGCAGACCTTGATGTGCCATACATCCGTGCCGAACGGGCTGACGAGTAAGGCCGTCATCCTGGCGCCGCCATCTCTGGAATCAAAGCACTCCGCGAGCTCGTCGGAGATGCGCTGCACAGCCAATATAGTATGCCTCAGCGTGGTCAGAGCCTGGGTTGGATGGACAGAGCATTAGAATAGTGGCGTCGACTTCTTACCAGCTTCTTCTCGAAGGAACCAGGCAGCATCACCTTCAGCTGCGTGGTCATGGTTCGCTCGCCATGTTTACCCATGGTCCTCGGGCGCACCTAGACGACGGTGGCGTGGGGAACAACTTGCAAGTCCCCTAGCAGAGTTACTGCTGCTAGCTTTATTCACAATTACTCCGTTGGCGCGGGGAGTACTAGCAGAGTGCTGCACCGCCTCGGCCACCCTATCAGCGCCGAGCGAACAAAACCGCCACAGTCAATGGCGTTGCCGCCCTGGTCCACGGCCGCCCAAGCAAACGAACCGTGTTGGCGGACGTGGAGGTTCAGTACCGGCCGGCGGCCGCCGACGGTCCTGGCGTTTCAGCGTACAGTCAGGCCTTGCGGACTTAACGCGGTCTCTCATGGTTGTTTAGCATGGGAATATCATACCTGGCACAACTTTCTGCACGATTGGGCGGTCAACTCTACCTTTACTAGCCGGAAGGACGCTGGTTCGAACATCACCTACTCGTTTTTTCCCTCTTTTTTGATAAAGGTCTTTTATTACTTAAAAGGATTAATCGTTACACCCGGCCTCTGCATAGCTAAGATGCACACAGCCACCAGTCCACCAACCAAGTCTGAGCATAAAAATAAAAAGGCGAATTACATATCAGAATGAGAAATTGTAGATCCGCCTAAGGAACCGGTAGGTCTATCCGGAGATTATGTTGCCACCCATGCCGGGAAAATAACTCGCTGGCCGCAGCCTCCAGTCTCGACGCCACTTCCAAAAATAAGTCTCGGTGCTCCACACGCTGCAGAGGTGACCAAGCTCGTAGGTACGCTGTGCACCGGTAAATAACCTGCATAAGAGAAGCATTTTTATCATTAAAAATCTTGTCATTTCTACATAGCCATAGCGACCAAATAACAGCAATCGCTCCCACCCTACAGAAAAGTTTGAACCTAGGATCCACCCCATTTAACCAGTTGCCATTTACCCAGCAGCGCTCTATTCTTGACCTCAAGGTCATGAACTCCAAGCCCTCCTTGGTCTTTAGGGCAGCAAACCACACTCCATTTAGTCAGTCGATATTTTTTCTTCTCACAATCCCCTTGCCAAAAGAATCTAGATCGGAAATAATCCAATCGTTTTAAGACCCCTTTTGGCAATTGGAAGAATGAAATCATATACAGTACCATGTTAGTTAGTACCGAGTTAATGAGAACCAATCTTCCACCCAGGGATAGGAGTTTGCCTTTCCAACTATTTAAACGTAATTGAAGCCTTTCCTCCACTCTTTTCCATTCAGCATTTGTAAGTCTCCGATAGAGAATCGGAATACCCAAATAATTGATAGGAAATTGTCCTTGCTCACAGCCAAAAAGCTTAGCATACAAAGCAGCGTTCTCTTGGGCTTCGCCAAAGCAAAACAATTCACTTTTATGGAAATTTATCTTAAGACCCAAAAGTTGCTCAAAAGCTGACAAAATCAACTTTAGGTTGCGAGCTTTTTCGATGTCGTGCTCCATAAATAGAATTGTGTCGTCGGCATATTGAAGGATCGATAATCCACCATCAACCAGATGTGGGATTACGCCTTCAATTTGACCCTCGGTCTTAGCGCGTTCGATCAGGATGGCCAGCATATCCGCTACTATATTAAATAGTATTGGCGATAGCGGGTCACCGTGTCGTAGGCCTTTTTTCGTTTGGAAGAATTTGCCAGTGTCATCGTTGACCTTAATGGCTACACTTCCTCCGGAAACAAAGCTATTAATTAGCGTGCGCCACTGAGGGGAAAAACCTTTCATCCTTAGGGTTTGCTGGATGAAAGACCACTTCACTTTATCATAAGCTTTTTCAAAATCGATTTTCAGAATTACCCCGTTCAACTTTTTCCTATGTAGTTCATGGACCGTTTCATGTAGGATCGCGACTCCATCAAGGATGTTGCGACCTTGCATAAAAGCCGTCTGTGACGGTCGAACCACATGATCTGCCACAGGGTTCAGTCGAATCGTAGCAGCTTTGGTGAATATTTTGAAGCTAACGTTAAGGAGGCATATAGGCCTAAACAGTTGGATCCTTTCTGCCTCGTTAACCTTAGGTAACAAGATTATCTCACCAAAATTGAGACGAAACAACTCTAATTGTCCCTTGTGAAGACAAGCGAACAACTGGAGCAAATCGGCCTTGATAACATCCCAAAAGTTCTGGTAGAACTCAGCAGGGAAGCCATCAGGTCCAGGAGCCGAGTTGCCGCCCTCTAACAAACAATTACCTTTCTTTAAACTAGTAATCGTGCACGTGTAATACATGTGTCAACTAATGATAAAATTATACATACTTAATGAATATATTTCTTATTCAATTTTCAAGCTAATTTAACTCCAAGCTCGTTAAGCAGGAGACTACACCAGATTAAAGTAACACCAATCATATCATTGTTTTGTTTCTTAGTTCAAAATTGTGACAAAAGTAGTATGTATTTGTGTTTGAATAAATAACCATTGTTGCTGTTGTTGTCACATTAAGAACACAAGCTGGTTGTCACATTAAATAACCATTGTAAACCTCCAAGCAACATACAAACTTGTCCGGTAACATAAAAAAATAATGTAATAATAATAAATCTCCACTAAAATCCTCATATGTAACTGATAAATGAAACGTCAAGGTAACTTAAAATGAGATGGTAATTTTAAAGAAAATAATCTATGCCGAGCCGCTTGACCAAATCTTGTACAACTTGAGGGATGTTGGCTTGACATTCATTGTCCTTGTACGTCAGTATGTGTACCAACACCTTGTTTTGTATTTCGTAGGCGTCCTGCACATACAGTATATATAAATATCACGAATATCTCACATTTACACTTTAGAAACATTAGTATTGAAATACACACTTTCACAAAAGGTCGTGTAACTTCTTTACGATTCCACGATCACATATACTTTAGTACCAAAAAACCAGACATGTTGCTGTATAGATGTACACATTGTTATAGTTAGAAGTATGTATGTAAAATAATGAACGAGACATGTATAATAATATCGGTAAACATTTAACCTGTCATAGTTTTTTGTCAATATAGCTTGTCTGATGCGACGCCATAGAAAAACATCGTCATTCCAGTCAGGAATTGCGGATTGAAGAGCAATGTTAAGGTGGAAGGAAATATCTTTGAGCTTCAATATGTCTTTATGGACAATACTATTTTTCCACACGTCCGATAAAGGAATGGGATCAAGTATAGTGACAATTTTTTCAGACAGGTTGAACGCAAAGAGAATGTAGCAACCACACGTACGGTATGGTAACAAAATCTGCATAAACTGGGCTTTAGATATATATTATGTAGGTAACCCAAACACACAAAAATAAATAGCAGTCTTACCGAATTGCAAGATGAGACATGGAAGCACATCCCTGGCCAGCAATCAAACAATTTTGCTATGATGTAGCGTTTAGTGTCAAAAGGCAACCGAAGCTTTGGGTCTCTCATGGAGTCGCTCACAATGTCCTGCTATAAGAGTAAAGATTATTAGAACAACATATAAAATTGTTATGTGGTTTCGTTGAACTTCACATGAAAACTCACGCAAAATTGAAGATCCATATTGTGACTTGGAGTTTCATTGAACCATTCGAGTTCGTCTGTAGCGTGTATCCGTACGGCCATGTTGAAACAAGAGGTATCTATGCCATGTTTATCGTCTAACAATTGCTTTAGTTGTTTAAGGCATAATCTTATTGGATATGGCTTCGAGCTCTGAACCCATATTTCTCTATAAAGCAAACCATACAGTTAACCATAAGAGAAAGATAATAATGTGAAATAACACATCCAATATCAGCATGTTGGTAAATTTTGACTTACTTCAGGGAATCATCATCTTTAATGGACATGATTAAGTTCCGAAGTCTGGAAGCTAATTCATCCTTGTTAATCGGCGTCTTCGGCACGGTCAAAGAAGGTGACGGGTACTTGGCTCTCTGAGATGCTTGTGATACTTCACTACTCTTGGGATCAGCATTGCCACTCGGTATCAGGACACCTTTATCTTTGTGCTGATCATATTCCGGCGCTCCCTTTATCTCATTGAGAACAGATTCATATAGAATCGTAGGTAATTGCCTCCTAAACAGTTTGATAGTCTCCTGCAAATTAGTTATTAAATAAGTTAGTTGTAAATTCGAACTTGGAATGAATCTAATTTGGAGTTCAAATCGAAAATACCAGTGTCAACGCCTGTGCTAGTTCGTGCCCTGTCCAGTTTTCCATAAGTTTCAGCAAGAACAAGCCACACGATGAGCTGCAAGTTTGTTTTAAAAAATGGTCTGTGAATCGGTAAATGCAGAAAATTATTGAAAAAACAATAATTTGTCATGTCACCTTGATGATAGTGTAGTGAGTGTTTAGCCGCATACCCATCTGATTGCATTGGCTCGGGAATACACTCTAGTATTGGCCATTTGGTTACTTCAATGTCCGGCCACCTCCCATCTTTGTTGAACTCATTCGTCTGGGAAGCAATCGTAAGATGCTTCTCGAGCCCCTGAAGCTGAAATACAAAAGGGTATGACAACATATGTAAACACCAATATGATTTCCAGCATTTTTTTCATCGCGGGCAATGCGTAGCATCTGTAAAGAAGTCACCTTTTGTTGAAGCGTCAATCTAGCAGATGATTCTATACTCTGTCGAATTTGATTATAAGATGAGCCAGGACGGTTCTCCATGTTAGATATCCCTGCAGGAGTAAATGAGAAATTCCAAGATGTCCACATTACTCAAAATCGATCCGCTCCAATCAGGAAAACAGATGAAATTCCAAGAAGATATATAGAATGAGTTTACTGTCGATGCATAATTGTTTTTAAAAATTGGCAGCCATATTTAACATTCCTCTCAATTTTTACATGTGTGGTGTGCAAGCTTGAAGATGGTACTCCAGAAATCGGACAACAAAGAATGGTAGACAACTCACCCTCTGTTTCAGCTGCTGCCACAGTTGGCTGAAATATTCCATCCAGAAAACAGTAATTATGTATTTCAACAATACCTGATGAGCTGTTCTGTGATCGACTTTGCATGGCAGGAGTGCTTGGTGAGAGACCTATAATTGTTGCGGAGGACATATTCATGATCGACGAAGGAGAAGATGTTTCTGCTATGAATTTCCTTTTCTTGTAATCACGGTTCCGTTGCAACACAATACCCCTCTGTTTGACTGGCATATTTGAGTAGTGTTGCCTAGACCGCTGCCGTTTCTTCTCAGATGCAGTGCTCTCATCTGGCTCCACAAAGCTTTGTTCGACTGGCATAATGGTACCAACCCATAATTGTCAGACAAAATTTGTTTGAGTTGACTGAAAATGGCCGAATAAACACATTGTATAATATTACCTGACATTTGGGACCAATTCGAGGTTTGAGTTTCAGTTGCATCGAGTCTGCTTATATGGTTTCGCATAGATGAGGCAGTGGCGATGACATTCGGTGTGTAGTTCTCCTTTCCCATTGTTCACTGATAAGTATCATTTCTATGAAGCCAGGTAATGTCGTCGTTTTCTTTGTGTTTTTGGCTTCCTGTGTAGATTGAGATAACAAAAACTGAGTACTGATGCATTCATATTAAGGGTGAAGTAAAAAAAGAGATTTGATGCATATAAAAACATGTGTAGGTGAACTGCATACCTAGTGCATTTGGAGATCGCCTCTGCTGAGTAATGCACGACTGTCCTGACCCCATCTGCATCACCCCTACAGTGTTGGTAGAGACAAATGATTATACTGGTAGTGCCTCCATATGAATGGCACATAGCAGGAAAAAAACATCTTTACCAGGTGAAACCCTTTGTCAGGATTGTCCAGGCATTTCGACATTCTCGCTGCACCCGCTGACTGCAGCCATTTTCTTTTTTTGGCGTGATATGCGCAGCTGCTCGAGGTATTCAGCTCTCTCATCTTCCGTCATTCTGGCATACCACCCTTGCCCACTCGCTTGACATGTAGTTGAATTTTCAGAGACTTTTGCAGCCTTCTTTTGTTGTCTCTTCTCACGCAGCTTCTCCAGGTACTCGGCCTTTTTCTCAGGCGTCATCCGAGCATACCATCCATTACGACTTGGTGGTTTCTTTCGGAGATTATCACCATTCGTGGCATTTGCATCTGTTCTTGTAGATGTGTTGGTTATGTCCTGAAAAGGAGTGCGGTTGGGTGACGACATTGTGTTTATTTGCTCCTACAGCCTGCAAAAGAAAGTTGTAATTAGAACATGAATGCAGTGAAATGTGGTTTTTAGTAGAAACTAAATGAACACAACGATATATTAAAGATGAATATTGATTCCATTTTAATATACACAGAAACAAAGAATGACATGAATACTTTAAATTGAAACATCATTCCTGAGCTTACAACATTGATTCCTCCTTGTATATTCAGTTTAGAGGGTAGAATCAGTTTACTTCGATCTTCCACTGTATATACCCAATGTAAAGTTTTACTTACACATCATTCAGTTTTAGGTTTTTGAATTACATGTATGTACTGTTACTTGAAGCTGTATTCTGTAGGTACATGTAGAAAGTATTTACAGAATATTGGATTGCAGTGAATCAACCAGTTGGCAGCGAGAATTGCAAGTAATTAAAATTCCAGGGAAATGACCTGAAGGGTGAAGATTTGCAGGCGGGCGTCATTCAGTGTTTGAATTGCTTGCGGGCAACGTATGGAGGAGCTCCGCGGGTTCCGGCGTCCGACGCTTCGTGTATGCTATGGCGGCGGGCAGGCTTCGTCGGCGGGAGAGTTCCCGTCCGGTGAGAGGCGCGGTGAGAGGAGTTCCCGGCGGCGCGAAGGAGACTGCGGGGCGACGGCGCGAAGGAGACTGCGGGGCGGCGGCGCGAAGGAGAATGAGGGGCGGCGGCGGTTAAGAGAGATTCCCCCGTCGGGCTGTCGGCGAAGGAGGAGAGTGGGGGTCGTGGGTGGGGGTCGTGGACCGTTTTTTTTTTGTTTTTCGGTTGTTTTTCCTTTTTTGTGTGTGCGGTAAAGGCAAAAGCACAACATACAACATTCGGATAATCTGAGACGTTGATTCGGGGCTGATGGACGGATCAGATCCTCCGGATCTGACAGACTGTGTCTTTTAATATTAGTGGAGACTAAGCCGGTGGGTGGCTCGGGCGGTGTCTAAATTTTTTATCACCAAAGATGAGATTCAAGCGATCACATTTGTCAAGGGCACTACGCATACGCATGTGTATCGACATTGCCTGATACGAGATCTCGTGTTGGCACCCATGTTAGACTTGTAATACTTCATGTAATTCACCATATACGTGTAGAGTATGGAGTAGTACTCCACCTCTTATACGTACCCATGTACTGCCACGCCAGGGGCTATTCCTGGCTCTTATAACACGAAACCGATCGACCCACGAGGGCTACGATCGTTCTACCCAAAACTTCACATGGTATCAGAGCAGGCTCTTCCGAGACCTAGCTGCTGCACCGCCGCAAAACCCTAAAAACACCAAGCCGTCGCCGCCGCCGTAGACTCTGCCGCCGCAACAGAAGACCACGACCAAGACCTGGGCCGCCGCTGCCACACTGCCGCCGTCGCCGCCTGAAGGCCAAGATCAAACCAAGAAGATAACGACCAAGACAAGCCGCCGCCGCCGCCGCAATTACTGTTGTCGCCACCGCCTCAAGATCAAGATCACGACCCTGCCGCCGCCGCCATGTCGTCCTCTTCGGCAACCTCTGTGCTCGCCGCCGCTCTGAGTCATCCTCCATCTCTCCTCCTCACCCGCACCAACTTTCTGTTTTGGAAAGCCTCGTCTACCTCCTCTCCGTGGAGCGCAGGTGACCGGGCTGATCGATGGCACTGATGTCGCGCCCGCCAAGACCGTGGAGGTGGACGAAGGAGGGAAGAAGACGGTTACCCCAAACCCACTGTACTCTGCCTGGATTGTCCGAGATCAACAAGTCATGGGCTGGCTTCTCCAGAGTATCTCCCCGGAGATGCTCCCACACTTCTTCGAGCATACGTCTACTGCTGAAGTCCGGGGCACAATTTCAGCCATGTTTACTTTTGTTTCGAGATCCAAAGTCACGCATCTGCGGACAGCTCTCAACAAAACCAAGAAGAAGAAAGATATGACCATTGCAGAGTACTTCACCACCATGGAAGGGCTCTGTTCAGAGCTTGCCGCTGCTGAAA
The DNA here is from genome assembly GCA_947311845.1 of Poa pratensis. NCBI lineage: Eukaryota > Viridiplantae > Streptophyta > Magnoliopsida > Poales > Poaceae > Poa > Poa pratensis. The sequence goes on from CAMZMU010000113.1 coordinate 14,767,988, forward strand.
AACCGATTGACGATGATGAACTGATCGGATATATTCTGAATGGCCTTGACATACATTGACGTTGTTGCCGCCGTGAACGGTCAGCGGGGGACAACTCTTGATGATCCTTTTGCCCAGATTGCTGCACACGATATGCGCCGTGAGATGCTCTCCGATGATGAGGATTTTGTGCCTGCGCAAACCTTCACCTCCTCTGCCCATCTTGCCCGTGGTGGCTATGACCAAAGACGGTCGGGTGACCGTGATCACCGTGATGGAGGCCGCCACGATAATGGTGGCTCCTGGCGCGGCCGTGATGATGGTGGACAGTGGCGCTCCCGCTCCTGTGACAGTGGGCGCTATGATGGAGGCGAAGGCCGCCGCGATGATAGGCGTGACCGTGACGATGGAGGGCACCATGATGACAGGCGTGATGATGGAGGCTGCCGCAATGGCGGCTATGACAGGCGTGATGATCGGGTACGTCGTGATGACAAGGGTGGCCGCCGTGATGATGATGGACAAGGACGTCGCTGTGATCGTGCCCCCACTTCGTACGTCAGCGCCACTTGCGAAATATGTAAAATTCATGGGCATACGGCAAGTGACTGTTGGTGGCGTTATGAGGACCGTGATGACTCTGATGATGATGATCGTGAAGTGAAGAATGCACATCTTGCTTCATATGGTGTTGATACCAACTGGTACCCGGACACTGGAGCATCAAACCATATCACGGGAGAGCTGAGCAAACTCCACCCATGACAAGTACAAGGGAAAGGATCGTGTCCACACCGCCAATGAAAACGGTATGCAAATAAGTCACATAGGTCATTCAATATTGCACACCCCACATGCATCTTTACATCTTAACAATGTCCTTCATGTTCCTAGTGCCACTGCAAACCTTTTATCTGTTCACAAACTTTCTCTTGATAATCACATCTTTTTTGAGTTTCACCCATATTTCTTTTTGATAAAGGATCAGGAAACAAGGAGAATTTTGTTTAAAGGTCCGTGTCATGGTGGGCTTTAGTCATCAATATTTGGATTACAAGCATGCTTGGATTACAATAAAGCCATCATCCTCCACTTGGCATCGTCGTCTAGGCCATCCTTCATCCTTTGTGGTTCAACAAGTTCTTAGAAACAATAAAATTTCTTATACTCCTGAAGTTAGTCCATACATTTGTGATTCGTGTCAGTTGTCCAAGAGTCATCAGTTGCCTTATCCTACCTCTACTAGTGTTTCCACTGTTCCTTTGGAGCAAGTGTTTTCTGATGTATGGGGCCCTGCACCTGAGTCTGTTGGCAAACATTCATATTATGTAAGCTTTATTGATGATTTTAATAAATTTACGTGTATTTATTTGCTCAAGAAATGTTCTGAGGTGTATCAAGTCTTTCTCAATTTTCAGCAACTTGTTGAACGCAAATTTGATAGAAAAATCATTACTATGCAAACTGATTGGGGTGGTGAGTACGAAAAACTTAATAGTTTCTTTCAAACGCATGGCATTTCCCATCATGTTTCTTGTCCACATGCACATCAACAAAACGGTTCCGCTGAACGCAAACACCATCATATTGTTGAAGTTGGCCTTGCCCTTTTTGCTAATGCGTCCATGATTCTCAAATATTGGGATGAAGCTTTTCTCACCGCCACCTTTCTTATAAACTTGCTTCCAATCAAAGTCATCAATCTTGATACACATGTTGAATGTCTCCTCCACACTAAGCCAAACTATGAGTCTCTTCGAGTTTTTGGCTGCGCTTGTTGGCCTAATCTTCGTCCCTACAACAAAAGAAAACTTGCTTTTCATTCCACACGTTGTGTTTTTCTGGGCTATAGTCCTCGCCACAAAGGAGTTAAGTGTTTAGAGGTTTCCACTGGCCGTATATATATCTCTCGAGACGTTGTCTTTGATGAAAGTGTTTTTCCATTTGAGTCTCTTCATTCTAATGCCGGTGCCCGTCTTTGAAAAGATATTCTTCTTTTGCTTTCAAATCGTGGGGATGCAAATATTGATGACTATATGACTTTGCCTATTATACCAGTTGTTACTAATGATCAAAATGCAGAAAACAGTGCGCCAACAGATGCTACTATGCCACAGCAATCATCAAAAAAAAATTGACTCCAAACGGAGCTGGAACGAAGCAAAACAACCATTTAAAGCATTCAGAAAAAGACAATAGACGTTGTCTGTCCCGGTGCGATCCCGAGGTGATTCTCGCTGATCCCGGTGCAGATACTGGTCCAGAGGACCATGCTGATCCCGAAACTGATGGAGAGGAAGATTCCTCTATCGCCGCGTCGGAATCCCCGCCTGTGACGCCGCGGTCTCCCTCTCCCATGCATGCCGAATACCCGGATAACACGTCCCCACCGCGGACCCCGCATCGGTCGTTGTCGCTGACCCCGTCTCGGTCTCCCCACCGTGGTCTGCGCCATGATGAATCAGGTGATGACGCGTCACCTCAGTTCCCTCTGGCTGCCTCACCTGGATGGGACAACGACGGACCTGCAGGCCATGCAGGCCACACACCCACGCCCTCCACTGCTGCTTCCGATAGCGACGGGGGCAGTCCCTCTGGATCGTCTGTGCCACAGTCAGCTGTGGCCTCTCCTGCTCCAACACCTACTCCGCCTCCTCCAGAACCTCGCACACGGTTACAAAAAGGTATTCGCAATCCGAGAAAGATAACTGATGGGGACTATTCGCTAGTGTTTGTTTATGTCTACAGATGAACCACGCACACTCTCGGAGGCCCTTGCGGATGATCGTTGGCACAAAGCAATGGATGAAGAATACAATGCTCTCATGGAAAACAAAACATGGCATCTTGTTCCTCCACGTCGCACGAAAAATTTAATTGGTTTTAAGTGGGTTTATCGTATCAAGAAGCATGCAGATGGTACAATTGACAGGTACAAGGCTCGCCTTGTTGCAAAAGGTTTTAAGCAAAGGTATGGAATAGATTATGAAGATACATTCAGCCATGTTGTCAAAGCAGCAACTATCAGGATTGTTTTGTCTGTTGTTGTCTCTCGTGGCTGGAGTTTGCGGCAGCTAGATGTCAAGAACGCGTTTCTTCATGGCGTTCTGGAAGAGGAAGTATATATGAAACAACCCCAAGGTTTTGAAGATCCTCACAATCCACATTATATATGCAAACTTGACAAAGCTCTGTATGGTCTTAAACAAGCCCCTCGAGCATGGTATTCCAGACTTAGCACCAAGTTGCAACAACTTGGCTTTCTTCCTTCCAAGGCTGATACTTCACTTTTTCTCTACAACAAGTTTGGTGTTATGATATTTGTTCTAATCTATGTTGATGATATTATAGTTACAAGCTCATCTGATCAAGCTATTTGAGCCCTTCTGCATGACATGAATGTTGATTTTGCTCTCAACATTTCTTTTTGGGCATTGAAGTGAAGAAGACCAAGTCTGGGTTACTTCTTACACAGGAGAAATATGCTGCTGATTTGCTTGCTAAAGTTGGTATGACTAAGTGCACATCCGCCCCTACACCGTTGTCCTCTACTGAAAAACTGTCTCTCACCGAGGGAAGCCCTCTTGGTCCTGATGATAGTACACACTACAGAAGCATGGTAGGTGCATTACAATACTTGACATTGACAAGGCCTGATATTTCCTTCTCAGTCAATAAAATTTGTCAGTATTTACATGCTCCCACAACTGCTCATTGGACAGCTGCAAAGAGGATCTTATGTTATATCCAGGGTACATTACATGTTGGACTAACATTTCAGAAAACTTCATCTAGTTTGCTTAGTGCTTTCTCAGATGCAGATTGGCCAGATTGTCTTGATGATAGAAGGTCTACTGGAGGTTTTGCTATATTCATTGGACCAAATTTAGTCTCTTGGAGTGCACGTAAGCAAAAGACAGTCTCAAGATCAAGTACTGAAGCTGAATACAAAGCTCTAGCAAATGCCACAGCTGAGTTGATATGGGTTAAAGCTGTTCTTGTTGAACTTGGCGTCAAACTAAAGGATAAACCATGTCTGTGGTGTGATAACTTAGGTGCCACATATTTATCTGCTAATCCTATCTTTCATTCCAGGACCAAGCATATTGAGATAGACTATCACTTTGTTCGTGAAAGAGTTGCCAACAAATTGCTTGACATAAAGTTCATCTCCAGTAAAGACCAAGTTGATGATGGTTTTACAAAGGTGTTGCCAGTTAAGAATCTTCATGAGTTCATGCGTAATCTCAACCTTTCTGTAGGTTGTGATTAAGGGGGGCTGTTAGACTTGTAATACTTCATGTAATTCACCGTATACGTGTAGAGTATGGAGTAGTACTCCACCTCTTATAAGTACCCATGTACTGCCATGCCTGGGGCTATTCCTGGCTCTTAGAACACGAAACCGATCGACCCACGAGGGCTACAATCGATCTACCCAATACTTCACAACCCCGACATGCATACTTATCACCCAGGCCTTCCCTACCATAAACCTCTTTCTTGGATGATGACTTCTCGCTTGTCGGATCTCGGTGTTCAGCGAGCCCGAGACCCGCACACGCCGCTGGAGAAGACGTCATAAGTAGGTCAGACCCTTACCTCCCCGCTTCATGGCGTTGTCGGTCCGCCTTTGATCCACCTCCAATGACGACAAAATGACATTTCCCATCAACGCCAACAACAGGTTGGTCAGGACGTCTCCCACCTAGCTATGACCATCTCATGGAACACCTGTGGAGGTGAATCAAACCCAATGGAGGCAAGTGGTTCCCCAGATCGAAGCCACGACCACGTCGTGCTACACCGCCGCTGACCTCAAAATATCGCCACCTAACAACACATGTCGTCGTGATGGCGGAAGGACGCAACTCTGCGGTCCACGCCATTGCAATGATCAGATGATAATCGCCACCTTCAGATCCAATCGCCGTGTAGTCCAAATGACCACGAGAAGACACCTCCGCCAAAAGCAATCGGGCCCTCTGCCTCGGATTCCTGATCTCTAACATGCTTTGCGCCGGGCAGAGGACCCCCGACCAACCTTTGGCGATGATGTGGCCCGCAGCCACCGCAAGTACTCGATGACATTGGTAGGGGGATCTTCTGATGGGGAGAGCCGATGGCGCGCTTGGGTTTTCTGCCCCGAGTCGCCAATGAGGAGCGACGTGGGGGTATCGGTTCGTTTCTTCTTAGAAAGCAGTACTCCCTCACAACCTTATGTATTAAAAACTTATCCTTTTGAAAAACAATTGTCATATGCATCACATTTATTTGATTGAATTTACCCTTGACTAACGAACAGATCGGATAATAAAAACACATCTTTCCTTCTAGGAGGTAAGTTGGGATTTAAAAAATGAGTGTTGGCTTGTGTTAGTATATCTAACCATTTGATCTAAAGGGAAACAACATATAGTTCAAACAATGTTTGTTCTTTTTCATTAAATGGCCCACATATACAACATGACCAAGTGAAAATTTATTTCTTCGAATATTACAAGATCAAGTCCCTTAATTCCTAGAGAGTCGATGATCTTGCTACATGAATTACAATGCTAATAATATACAAGGTTTATAACAAAAGGAAATGAAAGAAGATGCAACAACCTACACTCATCACACACACACACAACCAAGCTGTTATACTCGACGACCATCAACGCAGGAAGAAACCCAAGACATGAACAAAAGAGTGTTGTCAGTTAGATAGAAGGGTATCACTCTGTCTAGACAAGACAGAAAGGACGATCATCACCCACTTAAATAGTGGCCATGCCACAAGGGAACCCGAGCACCTAGCATGATAAGGGTACCTATGGCGTTTTCGAAAGGCATAATAAAAAAGAACCCTAATAAGCGCGACGCGTGATGGCACGACCTAGTCCGAAGTTTCCACGTGGTAACATGACGTCATGGCAACTGACATTCCTCTGTTACTTCAAAGATCTAAAGGCTGGTGTCTCCATTTCTGAACGAATATATGGTGTGGTGTTTGGCTAGACAGGCTGTTGTTAGATTGTCTTACCCTCTTGTACAAAACATTATGCCTTCTATAAAGTTATGAAACGCATCTCTCGAATAAAAGATCCGACGGCTGGCAACTATTGCGCCCGAGACAAAAATTAACACGTTCATTCCGTATAAATACCCTTAAAAAAATCTAGGACGGAAAGTACAGAACTTGGAACAATGCAATGGACCATGATAGTGCTTTGGTAGCAATGATACGCTACCTCTTAAACAATAAAAGTGCAGAAAACACAAGCAAAATAAAGATCGACACAACAAGAGAATCTTCAACCAGTTCCAGAGAAGCTTTTGCTGCCAATATGCATTATATTTGGTAGAGTAGACACTTGCTGAACCCGGTTGAGACTTTTACCACTCCACCTGCTTGAAGTCCTAGTTCAGCAAGGTTCTATGTCCACACGCCACAGCTCGCTATTGACGACATTGAAGGTGCACACGTCACCTTCCTTGAGCCCGTTATCCCGGCAGAAGATCTTCCAGCCGTTTGCAAGATTACATTTGCCCGTTTCGTAAACGACACCATCCACTTCCCACGATCTGTTCCTCTCCGAGGACTCTAGCGTTATCTTGCAATTTTTTAGGAATCCGACCTTCTTACAGAAGCTCCCCGATAAAGGCTGCAAGGCGTTGCAATCAGATATGTTATTTGTTTCACAGCTCAAGAGGATATGATGGCAATGTTATGAACAAGCTGATAATTAATACTCTATCAAATTAAGTTATTTGATAGATTGGTTGGCTCCCTTATGTTGAAAAGATGTATGTTGAAAAGATGTACTATGTTCCTTACTTTTAATAGAAGTAATTCCTAACTGCTCATAGAGTATATAAACGATCTCACAAAAAAAAACTTAAAAGGATCGTGCTTACAAGAAAGCGTTTAAGCGCATAAGTGTTGAGCTGCTTCCTTAGCCAAGGCTGCGGCTCGATCCCATATTCACAATATGTCTTCGCCTTTTTGTCGAGAGGATTTGTGGAGCTTTTTGGCACTCTTTTTTCGTCACTTCGTTTCCTTTTCCTACTGGAAATATGTGTTTCCTTTTGGCTCTGCGCATCTGCAGATGCTAATAGGACAATAACGATGTGTTTAGCATTTCAGTTTATTCACCATCGAGATAACCATAGGGTTCATAAAAAAAGATAATCATAGGGCACAAAATAGTTTGTTTACTCACATGGCGCAGTTTTCTCTGCCGAATTGGCCTCTTCACTCTGCACAGTTCCCTGTGGAGAATTTGCCTCTTCACTCTGCCCAGTTCCCTGGGACGAATTTGCTTCTTCAGTCTGCCCAGCTTCCTTGGACGAATTTGCCTCTTCACTCTGCTCAGTTTTCTGGGACGAATTTGTGATCTCACTGTTCTCAGTTTTCTGAAATCGGATGCCCTGTTTTTTCAACTTTCTCCCGCATCCCGTAAACCCGAACACTTCGATTGTAAAGATCATGTTGCCTTGATACCTGATCAACAAAGCTTCACCTTGTGTGATGCCTTGGAACTCCAGAAACTTTGACCAGTCACCTGCAAAGAACACATTCGACCCATCCTTCTCAAGATGGATATGCCAAAAATCGCGAAAGGGGGTCACGAAAGTGGCCATCCGCCGGTTGAGCTCCTCATCAGAAATGTATCTTCGTTTCAGAAATTCTGCCGGGATAGGCTGCAAGCACATATGGAACAACATAATGCAGTGAACATAGCCATCAGCATATGGTACATTAGATGACTTGATTCTGGAAATTTCGGTAAGAAGCAAACCATCTTTTTCATCCAATTATGCAAAAGCGGCCTGATGAACTGCGGCTTACGAGCACGGCCCGTTTCGATCTGGGCTGCTGGGAGGCCTGGGACTGAAAAAGAACAATTGTCAGATATACTATCTATGAGCTGTGACTGTGAGAGTTACCCTACAAAAATGAGCTGTGCGAGTTTAAGACTGGACACAAGCTCTAACTCAAACTTGCCCTAATTTTTGTCAATGAACATACGGATGTTGTAGCCCAGGAACAAAACCTACCTACTTTGTTTAATTGATCTACTCATAGATTATCTTAGAAGATTGTCACTCATCCTTAACACAGTAGATCGTTAATTTTTCTTGCCCTGGTAGGCTGGTACCTCCCTCCTAAATGTATACATACATGGAGAAAGAGAGTAAGCACCGGTGAGGGTTTGGCCAAACTCTTTGATGAGGCAGGTGCCGTCGAAGGCCTTGATGGTGAGCAACCGCGGCCTTCGTGACGGAGCACCAAGAACCAGCCGACGCTGATTCCGTGGGCCTCCACGAACTCCGGCCACCGTCGACCCAGGAACGCTCCGTCGGCATCCCGGCAGACCTTGATGTGCCATACATCCGTGCCGAACGGGCTGACGAGTAAGGCCGTCATCCTGGCGCCGCCATCTCTGGAATCAAAGCACTCCGCGAGCTCGTCGGAGATGCGCTGCACAGCCAATATAGTATGCCTCAGCGTGGTCAGAGTCTGGGATCGATGGACAGAGCAGAGCAGTGGCGACGACTTCTTAGTTCTTACCAGCTTCTCGGAGGAACCAGGCAGCCGTACCAGCTCGCCATGTTTACCCATGGTCCTCGGGCGGGCACCAAGACGACGGTGGCGTGTGGAATTCCCTACCAGAGTTACTGCTAGCTTTATTCACAATTACTAGCAGTAGCAGAGTGCTGCACCGCCTTGGCCGCCCTATCAGCCCCACCTGACACAACTTTTTGGATGATTGGACGGTCAGCCCGGGAGGACGCTGGTTCGACCATCACCTACTCGCTTTTTTTTCTTCGTTGCCACTCTCTAAAACACATTTAGGGCTCATTTGATTCAAATTTTTATAGGATTTTTTGAAGGATTTTATTTTATAGAATTTTTTTCGATATTGGTCGTTTGATTCATAGGATTGGCTTCTATAGGAAATTTTCCCATAGGATCATTGTACTGCATCCTATAGAAATTATTATACCATTCACTCCGACCTCTTTTTACAATTAGTTTACTTTTCCTTTTCCATCAAACACAATTGTTCTTCCCAAATAATTAACCTAGACACTCTTTTGATTCTTAGGATAAAGAAAGTGTAGCAATATGAATTTCATAGGATTGGAGTTCAAACAATGTTTGTTCTTTTTCATTAAATGGCCCACAATTGTTCTTTTTCATAGGATTTCATATGATTGGGCGGTCAGCCCGGGAGGACGCTGGCTCGACCAACACCTACTCGGTTTTTTTTTCCTTCGTTGCCACCCTCTAACAAACATTTAGGGCTCATTTGATTCAAATAAATTAATATATGATTTTTTGAAGGATTTTGTTTTATAGAAATTTTTCGTCGGATTCATAGGATTGGTTTCTGTAGGAAATTTTCCCATCAAAATCATTGTACTACATCCTATAAAAACTACCATTTACTCCAAACCTCTTTTTACGATTACTTTACTTTTCCTTTGTCGTCAAACACAATTGCTCTTCCCAAAGGATTAATCTAGACATGACATTATAATTCTATAAATTTCCTATTCATATAGTTTTCTTATGCTATGAATCAAACGAGCCCTTACCTTTCTTTTACACAAAGCCGTCGAGGGCATATTGGTTAGGCCTAGTATGTGTTTCTGAAAAAACTGAGTTAAGCGCAAGATACAACTAGCCTTACCACCACAACAAGAGAAGTTCATACATACGGCAGACGTTTAAGTCTACACTAAACCCCAATCTTTTGACTCCGTTTATGAAAATGTGATACATCATTGGTATATTTCTAGGAGGCCTTTTATGGTAACCCAGCTAGATATAGGCCGTTGATTTTGTGGTCTAACGACTAGTGCGGAAAATTTGAGTAGTATAAAGCGCACTAGTCGTTAAAATCGGAGTAGACTAAGGCATGAAGGGTCGAAATTGAAAAGGCTATGTGACAATTTAGATATTGATCTGATTTATTTGTTTTGTTTTTTTGTTAGAGCAACCGGTAGGAGCACTGCCTTTCATATAAAAGGAGGGAAACAAACCGAACATATTTATAGATGGGGCATGTTTAGATTAAGGTAGAACATGCCAAAACCACCTATATTGATCTGACAGAGACAACTTGACCATTTATTTATACATTATGTATTAGTAAAACCTTATAGAAATTTTGTATACCAAGAAATACTTTTTTAGTTACATGTAATTCTTGGGTTCAGAATACAACATCTAAAATGTTATTGGTCCAAAAAAAATCAAAATGAACATGGAGCTTCTTCGAGGGTACGATGGATCAATTCATCTGGTCAGTTCATGATAAGCTTTCTGAAGGCCGTTTATCAAATGGGAGGCAGCTACACTACGTCGGCTAAAGCTTCGCCACACCTTAGCGAAAGCACGAAGAATCGGTATGCTTGTCTCTTACAGTCTTACCCCATACAGCTTGGACATGGGGAGATGGTCACCAATTTGAGACGTTATTATGCAAGAAAGAAGATTTGAGCTTTAGACGATGTGCCAATACCCTGACGAGCCCCGGCGTGGATCTCCGGGCACCAACCGCGCGGTATGGCGTCGTGCTCATCCCCGGAGCCAAGTTCCAACGGTAAGGCCATCTCCAGCCGTCCCCCCCAGAGCCCCTCAGGAGGCCTTTTTTGCGCCGCGCCGGCCGAAAAGCACCGTTTTTCTACCACTCGGCCCCCCCCAGAAGCCCAGTTAGCGCCGTTTCGGCGGAAAAAAGCGCCGGCGCACCCAGGGGAAACCCAGCCCACTGGGTTCGGCCTGGGGAGGCCGGCGGAATGAGAAGCACGCGTGGGGTAGCGCTGTCGGCGAGACAAAGCCTTTTTCCCACCCCGACTCGCCTTTCCCTCTGTCCACCTCGCCGTCGCCGCCACCACCCCTCCTTCGAGCCCCGCCCTGTCGAGCAGCTAGGAACCCCCCCCCCCCCCCCCCCCCCCCGTCGAGCCCCCGCGCAGTCACCGGCGCCGCCCACTCTCCTCCGCCGCGATCTAGCAGGCTGGGCCGTTCTCGGAGCGAAGCGCGGCCACCCCGCCCGCAAGGTGTTCGGCGATTCGCCCGACCCAAGGCATGGACTCCGACGACGAGGACATGCTCGCCGAGCTCTTCGACGAGGAAGATCAGGCCGACATCGACCACGAGGAACACCTCATGGCCTTGGCCTGTCTCGCCGGCTTGCTCGTCAACAGCGGGCCGCGTCGTGTTGGATCGACGCGCGGGCGCCGCAAGAGCAAGCAAAGGTAGCGGTACGAGGGCTACTGCATCCTCTACTCCGACTACTTCGCCAACAATCGTACGCAGGACGCGAAGGTGTTCCGGCGCCGGTTCAGAATGAACCGCGAGCTCTTCCCCCGGATCATGCGCGCCATCCGGGAGTTCGACCCCTACTTCAAATTGAAGAAGGACTGCACCGGCACGGTAGGCTTTACCTCAATTCAGAAGTGCACGATGGCCATGAGGTTGCTTGCATATGGTGCTCCCGCAGATTCACAGGATGACTATCTGCGTATGAGCGAGTCCACGGCCCTGGAGTGCTTGAACTATTTCTGCCGGGCAGTGGTTGCAGTCTTTGGCCCAACGTACTTGCGATCACCCAATGCGCAAGACACTGCTCGCCTCCTCGCAGAGAATGAAGCAAGAGGCTTTCCTGGGATGCTTGGTAGCATCGACTGCATGCATTGGGCATGGAAGAACTGTCCATTCAAGTGGCAGGGGATGTACAAGGGAAAGGAAGGAGAGTGCTCCGTGATTCTCGAGGCTGTAGCTTCATATGATATGTGGATTTGGCATTCATTCTTTGGTATGCCAGGAACTCACAACGACATCAATGTCTTGCAGTGCTCGGATGTCTTTTCCAACCTTGTCGAAGGCAATGCTCCCCCTGTGAACTACGAGATCAACGGGCACCAGTACACAAAGGGCTACTACCTTGCAGATGGCATCTACCCCAGGTGGACAATATTTGTGAAGAGCATCTCCAACCCTGTGCCAGGAAGCGCGAAGGCTTGGTTTTCCAAGTGCCAAGAGGCTTGCAGAAAGGATGTTGAGTGGGCATTTGGCGCGATGCAGTCTCGATTCGCTGTTGTCCGGTACCCAGCTATGACTTGGTCGAAGTCCAACATGTGGGAGGTGATGCAGTGTTGTGTGATCTTGCACAACATGATTATTGAGAGTGAGCGAGATCACCCGGTGCCTGACAGTGAGGCAAGTGCACCATACTACCGTCAGGGTCCTCTTGCAGAGGTTGATCACCAGGTGCCGGCATCATGGACAGTCTTCCTCACCACGCGCCGGGAGATTCGAGACGCTGGAACACATCTAGCTCTACAGGATGATCTGGTGCAGCACTTGTGGGCGCGCAAGGGCAATGGCAATGCCGATAATGACGATGCCAATGCCTAGTACGATTTGTTTTATTTGCTTGTATTGTTGAACTATTTATTTGTGTATGGATTTGTACGTTAAACTATTTATTTATGTGTGAATTTGTATGTTAAATTATTTCTATGTGTGAATTTGTATTCCAAAAAAGGGCCGGCCTTTCTTTTAGGCCGCATCGCCGGCTGGGCATCGCCGGCTGGGCGGTTCACGGCTGGTAAACACGCCCCCCCAGGGTTCGGTTTCGCGTCGTTTCGCGCCGCGGCGGCCCAGAAAAGGCGGCGTTTTGGCCCCTGGGGGGCACAACGGCTGGAGAAGGATAGGCTCTCTCCTGGATCTGGCGGGTCCAAGCATGGGGCAGCGCCTTGGGACCCGTCTCGGTCAGGCGAGCTGCTCCGCTCCCTCCGCGGCCGCAGCCGCTCGCTCCCATGCCCTGTCGGCCGCTCGTCCTCCGACTACTCGGCCCAGCAGTCCGTAGTACGCCCGCGGCTCAAATCTGCGGCTGTTCTCCCGTCTGCTCCGGAGGTCAACATCTTCGCGCCCGAGGACGGCCCAGAATGGCAACTGGTGACTTCGAGACGCGAACGAGCCCGAGCCCGCACTCCATCCCCACTTCCGGCGGCGCGCCGCCCGACTCAGGGCTCCGCTTCGGCTCACTGGACAAAGGGGAGCTCCTCCCGATCTGCCGACGAGGCGCGCGCTGCCTTCTTAAAGCGCTTCCACGGCCGCTGCTTCAGATGCCTCAGCACCCACCACCGCCGCGTCGACTGCCGAGACCCTCTGCGCTGCATTGAGTGCTGGCAGTGGGGGCACTCGTCTTCTTCCCCTCGCTGCCCCAAGAAGCCGCGGCAGCAGCCGCTCCAGGGGCGCCTCCGCTTCCCAGCTCCGCTGCTTTCCAAGGAGATGTCGGGCCAGATCAGGGCCATCCCTGCGCCTCGCCGCTCGTCGTCGGGGCACACCGTGATCATGTCCTCCAGGGCAATCGACCACGAGGTGTTGTTCCTGCGTAGCAGGGGAGTTGTGCTGCAGGCCATGGAGCAGTACCACGCGGCTAACCCGTTCGCCGTCGGCCACGCTCTCGAGGTGGCTCTACAGCTTCCACGGCACGTCCTGCGGGTGACACGCCACCACCCCGAGGCGTTCTTCGTCCGCTTCGACCTCCCAAAGGACCGCGACGCCGCGGTGCGGCTCGGCCGCATCAACGTCGATGGCTACTCGTTCATGCTCAAGCCGTGGCATGAGGCCGATCACGGCGTGCATCAGACGGCCAACTTCCACGCCCGTGTCTGCATCGAGCGCATGCCTCTGCAGCTGTGGAACATTGAGGGCGCGGAGGAGGTGCTGGGCAAGCACGTCGTCGTGGACCGCCTCGACAGCCGCACCTACGGCCAGGAGAACACGGCGATCTTCAGCTGCTGGGTGTGGTGTTGGGAGCTAGCAAACATCCCCAGCAGCCACGCCTTCACGGTGTACCCGCAGGGCGCGGGCCGCATTGTTGAGATGCTGGGCCACTCCCCTCCGTCACGCCAGGTCGCGCCGCCGCCGAGCGGCATCCGCTTCGACGCGTTGGTGCACCTGGACTTGGTTGAGGACTGGCATGTCCCCTACCGCCGCACGCCGTCCTCGGGCCAGAGCGGCATCCCGTCCTCCAGCTCCGAAGAGGAGCAGCCTCTCCCACGTGTGCAGCCCTACACCTGGCGAATGGGGCGGCCTGACGGGGAAGACACTCGCCGCGTGGCAACGCTGGGCGGCTGCAACAACAACATCGACTGCGGCAAGCGCCGCGACGACGACGAGGGCGACTCTCCTGACAGGAGGCGTCGCATGTGGAAGGAGTCCACGCACCAGGGGGACGCGAGCACCGCGCGCCGGCACCAGCGGCGGGGTTAGGTGGTGTGCGACACCGCAGCCGCAGTCCAGCCGGGCCACACCGTCGCCGTGGTCTCTCCGCAGCGGAGGAGCCAGTCCGGCAGGCGGCTGAGGTGCTGCCGCCGCCGCCACCGCTGCCAACTGATGGCACCCTGCCCCAGCTCGCCGCCGCAGTCTATGGCAACGCAGGAGCGCCAGCCGCGCTGTCGGACACCAACACCGACGCGGCACCTCCTGCGGCAAGCCCGCCTCGCCAGAGCAGCCCACCGCGTGTGGCCAGTCCTGTGTCTGACAGTTCATCAGACCCCCTTGCTGATTTCATGCAGGTTGACCGGCCCGACGAGCAGCCATGGGCGCTGCAGCAGTACGACCCTTTGCGCCTGGAGATCGAGGCCATCTGCACGGCCTCCACTCAGCAGCCTCTCTCCTTCTCTCCTGGGAGGGAGCAGTCTGGGCACATGCTGCTTGAGCAGTTGCTGTACAAGGCGCCGACAAGCCCGGAGCCGGCGCGCTACAGCCCATCGCCTCTGGGCCGCGATCCAGTGCTACAGAAGGCAGTGCATGACATCAACATCGTCACCACCCAGGTGGACACCATGCACATCTCCGACGCCGCTGCAGACACGAGCGACATGCTGCAGGACCTCCTCTTCGACGTTCCACCTGCGTCCATCCTTGGCACTACACCACCGTCTCCGTGCGCACGTCCGCGCACCAGGGAGGCCATGGCGGCCACGCGTCGCAGCCCGCGCCAAGCGGCACTCCAGACGTCCATCCCGGTGTCCCAGCGCGCCACTATTCGCATGGCACAGGAGCTCAACGTGCTGGGCAAGGATGAGCAGTGCCCCAAGAAGGCGGCCGTGGCGGTGATGGAACGCCTCAAGGACCCTCTGCAGGAGCAGGACCTCGACGGCCTTGCGATCCTGACTCGCATAGACAGGACGGCGCTCCACCGCGCAGCGTCGCAGGCAGAGATGGAGGGTGCTGCAGCCGCAGTACATTAGTTTCCCATGTGTACCACAACTACTATTAGTCTTCGGCAACGGCCAGCCTTAAGCTGGTGCAAGTTAGGTGCTGTTATGGTGGTGTCGATTAGTATGATGTTTCAGTTGCCGAATATCTGGCTGTGCTTCTTGTTCTTCAATGAGTGAACCCGCATGCCCTATACTTAGCTGGAACCCACGAGGTCTCAACGATGTCGCGCGCCGCGAAGTTGTCGCGGAGATGGCAACTACAGCTCGGGCGGCGATACTCTGTGTCCAGGAAACAAAGCTAGCGCACATTGCTAGGCAGGATGCAATTGAGATCGCTGGCCCCTTACGATCGGAGTTCTTCTTCCTCCCGGCAAATGGTACCCGTGGCGGCATCGGAGTGTTCTGGGATGGCAACTTAGTCTCGCTCGAGAACTGCGGCATCGGGCTGCACTCCATCACGGCCACAGTCACCATTCTGCGTACAAACACCAAGTTCCCGCTGACTGTTGTTTACGGACCAACTGACGTGGAAGCCAAAGCTGGCTTCCTGCGAGAGATGGAGGCGCTAAAACCTGCGCAGAGTGAACCATGGCTCATCACTGGAGATTTCAACCAGATTTATGAAGCAAGGGATAAAAACAACACCAATGTAAACCGCCGACTAATGGGGCAGTTCAGAGCCGCGCTCAATCAGGCGGAATTGAAGGAATTGAGATGCCAGAATCGATCGTTCTCTTGGAGCAATGAGCGGCGTAATCCAACATTAGTGTTGCTAGATCGTTTCTTCTGCAACACGGCCTGGGAGTCGATTTTTAGTTCCTGTGCCGTGCATGCTCTGTCAACAGCACATTCGGACCACTGCCCCTTGCTACTCAGTGATATCCAGACCCCTCCACGCCGAGCGAGTTTCCGCTTCGAGTCCTTCTGGCCGCGGCACCCCGGCTTCACCAGCACGGTGATCACGGCATGTAATGCCGACCTCACGCCAACGGATCCGTTCACGCGTCTGCGCATCAAGCTTCAACGCACCGCTCGCGCCCTGTGAAAATGGAGCAAATCAATCTTCAGCGATGCTCGCTTTCAACTTCACCTGGCGCAAGAAATTGTGTTGCGTCTGGATGTGGCGCAGGAGTCACGTCCTTTGACCCTGGCCGAGTGTCTGTTCCGGGTGCAGCTCAAGCACAGGATCGTCGGGTTGGCTGCTGTCGAGCGGGCTCGCCGTAGACAAGCATCCCGTCAGACTTGGTTAAAAGAAGGCGATGCAAACACGAGGTTTTTGTTGGAAGTAATCGAGAGCAAACGAGAGACATAACAAATGAATCGAACTATCTCTTTATTGATGGTTGGAAATTCCTTATATACATGCGGAGGGGACGTGGAGTCGGTTCCCAGAGGCGGTGCTCCAGGTAAATAACCGCCCGACGGTTCCCAGATTGAGAGATTACAATGAGGGAAAGAAAGGGGATTAACTCCTAATTAATGTAATATTAATTATTCCTAACACTCCCCCTAATCACCGCTTGACTTCATAAGGATCCATCATCTTCGATTAAATCTCCTCCAAAAACCCTGTGGGAAAAATGTGAAGAGTAGTGTAGGATATGTTGGTAAAACTCCTTCAAACCCAGTGGGAAAATAAGGAGAAAATGATCCAACATATAATGATTATTGCCTCCGTTAACTCAATATGAAGTATATCCATAGAATTTAGATGGCAATAAATATGTCGTGTATACTTTCCTAAAAACCCCGGTGGGGAAAACAGAAAGTATGACATATGATCTCATGTTGATATTACCTCATTAAAAACCTTAATGAGAACCTGAAAAGTAAACTCACAAAGGGAAAAAGAGTGTAATATGATGCTTTGAACAGGAATAGTTCAGGAAGATACTCCCCCTGACTCTTGCAAATCCGAAGCCGTCGCATACCAATCCCATGAATGTATTTCTGGAATGTTGAAGTTGGTAGAGACTTCGTGAAAAGATCAGCGAGATTATCACATGATTTAACTTGCAAGATGTTTATTTCCCCACTCTTTTGGAGTTCATGAGGATAAAACAATTTTGGGGCAATATGCTTAGTGATATTGCTCTTGATGTATCCTGTTTGCATCTGCAACATAAGCAACATTATCTGTGTAGATAATGTAGGTGATTCGAGAGAACCAACACCACATGACTAATGTATGCGGTTTATCATTCCGTGAAGCCACACGTGTTAACATGAAGCATTGCACTTAGAACGATCGTGGTAGTATAGTCACCAGAGTCTATTTGAAGACATCAATGGAGTGACAGCTCTACCATGTATGTACACATTGTAGGATCATGTAAGTAGCCAATACCAGTGTCTAAATTGGAGTTCAGATTTCTCTGAAATTGATACAATATGTCAAGATATTTGGTGCCTTGGAGATATCGAAAGATATTCTTGATTCCTAACCAATTCTGTTGGTAGGTCCAATGGCACTGAGATATGGAAATTACGTGCCAACATCTCTTCTCCATCTTCCCATGGATCTTTCTCTACGTCTAGAGATCGAACAATCCCTAGGAGATGGACATGACTTGTCTATATCAAGTTTCTCCAATTTTCTGGATATAGGCATCTTGGTGTACCAAATACTTGAGTGAAGGTGCTCGAGTTGTAGTCCCAAGCAACATTTGGGTTTATCCAAATTCTTCATCTCAAATCCGTCTTTTAGATGATCACGTGGTTCGTCGTTGTAGGAGTTATCCTTATGTATGACAAACACACATGGGTGATCATCATGTAGGAGTAATCCTTTTGTATAAGGAACTCACTACGTCGGTTGTACCAAAATGTACCGACAACAATAAGATTGGAGTGACTTATTGATTTTTACACAATACATGTTGCATTTGTGTTTCGATTCGGACAGAGATTCCATCGGGAACCATACATGTCGAATCTAGTGATCCACATGGATATGTTGTCACTACACCTATCAACTGCATAGATAGATGATTTTGTACTGCCAATGATATATGTATCGGAACGAGATTTCACTCATGTCTGGAGAGTAGGTCTCGGATCTCTGCGGAAACCCGACCTTATGCTACAAGCCTTGCTTTCTCACCACCTGCATTTCTCATTCCGTTTCTGGAAGAAAACACATTAAACAATCCCATAGGGAATTTGTTTGGAAGAGCGAGGCTATATCTGCTTGGATCGCATCCTTTGATGAGTTCAGTCCTAGCAAGTGTGTTCACACTCAGCCATGGCCATGGTCTTTGGATCTGAATCATCGTGAAGGTTGTTTGCAATCATACAAGAGATGTTTGTCGACAGTTGTAGGCTTTGGTTATATGAGTCTCCAGAATCGATATAGTTGGAGCAAATATCATGCACCCTTGATGACTCTTCGTGATTTCCCAATACGCGTGAGTCTGGGTGTTCCGATGTCCCAGCCAGTGTGTGCAAGCTGGAGCTGGGGTTGTGGAGGTTTCCCTTCCACTGGGTGTATACTACCCATTAGGTGTTCATCAACGCAAGGTCGACTTGCATTTACTGATTTAGAGGATTCCTCGATTTCCTTTGTTGCTTTGCAAAAGCTGGATCCTGGTTAGAGGCCGTACTACTCCCCCTCTTTTTATGAAACAGGGAGTTGAGTGGTTTTTATTGGTACCTCCACTCTTTCGGGCGCATTTCTAACCGGATTGAAGGATTTTGTAACACCTTTGAGATCAGTAAATGAATCTGGCAGGTTATTTGCATGTGTTGCAAATTTGTGAATCGAACGTAGAGTCCGATTCTTGAGTACGTGGGTATGAGGAGGAACGTGAAGTCCCAATTGATTTCCTGGCATTCGATGTGGTACTTGAAATCTCCCCCTAATGCCTGGAAATAATCCTCCTTAAATATAAGCAATCAGCGTAGGCTATGAATACATCCCTTATGAGGGGTTTCAAGGTACTGGTTATCGACGGATATCTGTACCCCACATAGATCCCTCATATGTGGGCCCATGATGTACGCTGCGGTGGTGAGATCGGTACGCGTGAAGCGCTTCCGAACTTACGCAGATGGGAAATGCTCGGAGGATTTCCACGTATCAATTGCAGAGGGGAAGTACTGCTATATGCAGTTAGTCAGTAGCAGCGTGTAAAACTGCATGACTCCAATGTAAAGTTGGTAAATTGCAATTCATTAACATGGGTCGTGCAATGAGAAAATCCTTTTGATCAGAGACGAAACCAAAAACAATTGTGTATGGACACATAGGACATTGTGCTGAACTTCGATCCTCGGAGCCATGCACAAATAGTGGAGGCATGTGAAGAGAATTCTGCAACAATATTTGTCCATTCGAATTGCTTTAATTCGATCTTTAGTCCAAACAATGGTTGGTTGGGACCACAAATATCACCTTGAATGTGTTCAAGGGACTGAAGTGATCCACTGGCACAATAGTGCAACTAAATCTCATGACTAGGAAAGTTTAGCTCATGCAAAACATGACCGATGGAATTGCATTATATGCAACATATGCTACGAGTTGGATGTACGTGTAGTACAATCCAGACAACAGAGGGGTACATTTTCATATACTTGTTCCACATCCATCGGATTGGTACTCGTAGAAATCTATATATAGAATTGAAGAAGTTCCAATATGGAAATCTTTATCAGATATATAGAATGTATGCAATCTTATTTATATCAGAGTGCTGATACAATATATACGTTCTATTACGAGAACACAAATGGACATTAATAAAACGACCACTAAGGAGATAGTGGGACTAGTTTAAGTCTCCAAACACTTTGGTTGAGGCGTGCTCAACCATCATGTTCTCCGTGCCTGTAGGGTCCTGTGACTTATGGAGAGTTATGGCGTTGCAAGGTCCAGTAGGAACATCTCGCGAACAAGCAGCTCCATTGGTGTCATCTGGAGGAAGGTTGAAGTTGGCTTCAAACCTTTTCCCTTGAGGTGCTTTGCATCCCTGGGATTGCTGATACAGAATAGCCAGATGCTTTGGGGTCTTGCACTTGTTAGTGAGATGCGTGTAGCAGCCGCACTTGTAGCAAAGCTTAGTTTTTTTTTCAAACTCATGCTTTGCGGTGCCTTTCCCACGGTCTGAGTTTCTAGGCTTCATGTTCCGGTTGCGCTTTCGCTTACCATTGAAGTTCGAAGGCTTGCCGTTGAAGGCAGCATCAAACTTTTGCCCGTTCGCGACATTCATATGAACTTCAGGTAAAGGTTGAGAACCAACCGGGCGTTGAGAGCCATTCTTAGCGAGCAGCTCATCATGCTTTTCAGCCTGAAGTAATATAGAATAAGGTCGGAATAGACTTGGTAGTCGCGTGCACGGTACTGGTGCTGGAGGATCCTGTCAGATGGAAGTATAATAGACAAAGTTTTTTTTCTATCTTCTCCGCATCAGTAGGTTCCTTCCCGCAAAAGCGCAGTTTGGAACTGATTTTATGAACCTCATGATTGTACTCCCCGACAGACTTGAAGTCCTGGAGTCGGAGATGTGTCCAATCATGGAGTGCTTCAGGCATGACAACTGCCTTCTGCTGTTCATACCTCGTTTTGAGGGCCTGAAACAAGGTACTGGGGAATTCTTCCTCCAAGTAATCAGACTTGAGATCTGGATGAGCATGGTGCCTTATGATGTACAAAGCATCATATTTTTGCTCATCTGTCATCGGCGTGACTCCAGCCGGGAGTGAAACATCCGGAGCTTGGATTGCACGCACTAACCACGGGACGCAAGGGCGATCTTTATGTCCATGACCCATTTAGGATAGTTGTGACGTTGAGAGCAAGTGCATAAAACTCTCGAGCCATCGTTTATCTATATGGGTAAACCAGAGAATATTAATTTCCATTTGGTAAATTAAAATCCATCATGGTTATGTCGTAATGAACGATGCAAAATATAGAAGTTTCAAGAAGTGGACTTGAACTCATTAGTGTGAACCTCAAATTGTTAAGTATGACACGTTGTAGATAATCTCAAAAGAAATTTTGAGTAGATCTAGCAGCATTAGCGGAGTATAAGATACTCACACTTCGAATGCCTTATGTCATAACTTAATTAAAATGTATGGGAGAGCACATTGGCAATCATAATGTCAAAAATGACAAAATGTAGGCTTAAACAGTAGCGGTAGATAAATCTACATACTACCTCATGATCCCAAAACATCAATTCGAAGAAATCACTTTAAATTTTGCATCTATATTTGCAAGAAATTGAAAATCTCAATTGCAAATAGACATGTTAATCTCAACATGTGTCAAACATGGAAATATATACATATCTTTAAATGATTCCGGAATACATCGTACTCGACAGAGAAAAAGTACTATAGAGGTACTAAATTTATATTTGCAAGAAATTAAAAATCTCAATTGCAAATAGACGTAATTAATCTCGACACGTGAAAAAACGTGGAAATAAATTACATCAATTTAGGATCTGGAATACATTGGTACTCAACAGAAAACAGTACTAAAAACATGTACTGAAATAAACAGGGTCTAAACAGAAATAAATTACCGCTAGAACTACTGTTATAAGACTAATTTGCTGAACTGAACTAGTACTAGTAGACAATAAAGCAAATAGCTAGTTAAATCGACAGGAAAGTCAGGTGGTGTCTCCTGCCGTATGCACATGGCCACGTATGTAGTTTGCCTGATCAGTCAAAGAGATAAGGATTTCAGACTGAACCACGCGGGGAGCACGAGGCCGGCCGGCCGGCCACATATGCAATCACCGGCGACGGGTGTTCTAGCCACCCTCTTCCTCGTTAGAGGATCCTCCAGGGAGCAGGGTCCCTGGGGCGACGCCGTTGGAGGTGCCGTTTGCGAGTCCGAGCGCGGCCGGGCTCCAGGTGCCAGCACGGCGGCCGCGGCTGCTCGTTGGCGAGTCCGCCGACGGGCTGGCCAGCAGGAGGCCGAGGGCCAGAAGGCGGCGGCGGGCGCCTGCACGCGGTGAAGGAGGTGGCGTGGCCGGAGTTGGGGACGGCAGGCGGGGCACATCGGCATCGGCGCGCGGCGAAGACGGAGGCGTGGCAGGGGCGCTCGTCATGCTCCTCACGCCGGAGCCGAAGGTGAATACGGAGGCCCCGGTCGGCGCGGATACGTAGGCCAGGGCGTCGCCCTCAATCTCGACAACCGCAGGGGTCGGAGACGGAAGGCGCGGCGCGGTGGCGTTTGCTTCAACAACCGCTCGGGTCGGAGGCTGCGGCGGTGCGTCCACGACGGGGAAGTCGTACTGGTGCAGGGGGCAAACTACCCAACCATGCACCGGGCACCAGAACGGCGGCGGCGGAGCCGCCAGCGCCGGGTCGTCGGCGTCAAGCCTTGGTGCAGCCGGACCAGCAGGAAGCCAGGCGGGCACGTCGGGCTGGTTCGATGGCCCCGCGCTGTTCCAGTGGTGGCGACGGCGCTGGTTCCAATCTCCACGCCGGAACCGGCGAAGGTCGCGCACTCGACGCTGGAAGCGTCGGAGACCGGCAACACCATGCCAGCGGTGGCGAGCGACGAAGCGGCGGCGACGGTCGTCGTCGCGTCGAAGTCGAAGGTACAGAGACAGAAAAGCAGGCATCTTTCTTCTCACCTTTTGCCTGTTCTCGTCAGAATCGCTCTCGCGGAGAGCTGCTGATAACGTGTTGGAAGTAATCGAGAGCAAACGAGAGACATAACAAATGAATCGAACTATCTCTTTATTGATGGTTGGAAATTCCTTATATACATGCGGAGGGGACGTGGAGTCGGTTCCCAGAGGCGGTGCTCCAGGAAATAACCGCCCGACGGTTCCCAGATTGAGATTACAATGAGAGAAAGAAAGGGGATTAACTCCTAATTAATGTAATATTAATTATTCCTAACAGTTTTTTCACCTCAAAGTCAGGCCAGACGCCGCAAAAACTTCATTCATACACTGCAATCCACAGACGCCCTCCACACCACGCACGATGACAAGGCAGAGCTGCTCCAATCCCATTTTGTCTCCGTTCTTGGGACTGGAACCCAGCGTGCTAGCACGCTAAACTGGGATAATCTGGATCTTCCGGCAGTTCCGATGGATGGGCTAGACAATCCATTCACAACAGAGGAGATTTGGGAGGCAATCAAGGACATGCCGGCAGAGAAGTCACCTGGCCCTGACGGATTCACCGGCACTTTTTACCGCAAGTGTTGGCCGATAATCAGGCCGGAGATCGTGGCGGCCATGAACCACTTCTACAACCTTGCAGGGGCCGATTTTGCCGGCCTAAATGAAGCATTGGTGTGCCTCTTGCCAAAGAGAACACCGGCGCCTGCTATCACCGATTACCGCCCAATAAGTTTGATACACTCTTTTGCCAAGCTGGTCTCCAAAATCCTCGCGCGAAGGCTGACACCATTGATGGATGACCTCGTCTCGGGCGCGCAGAGTGCTTTCATCAGAACGCGCAGTATACATGAGAGCTTCCTGTACGTGTGCAACCTGGCACGTACGCTGCATCGACGGAAAAGGCCGAGCTTGCTCATCAAGCTCGACTTTGCTCGCGCCTTCGACTCCATCTCATGGGATTATCTCCTTGAGCTGCTGCAACATCTCGGCTTCCCGCCTCGCTGGCGAGACTGGCTAGCTCTGCTACTCTCCACGGCGTCGACCCGCGTGCTCCTCAATGGCACGGCAGGCCAGTCCATCCGGCATCGGCGCGGACTCCGGCAGGGGGACCCCCTCTCCCCTCTCCTCTTCGACTTGGCGATCGACCCTCTTCATCGACTACTGAAGCGTGCCACCGACACTGGCATCCTGACACCACTACCAGCACGGGAAGCGATCCTGCGTGTCAGCTTATACGCGGATGATGTAATAATCTTTGTTAACCCAATTAGGACAGAGATTGTGCGGCTGCTAGAGATAATCAAGGGGTTCGGACAGGCGTCTGGCCTGGTGATCAACAGCAACAAGTGTGCGGTGGCGCCAATACGATGCCATGACATTGACCTCGACGCTCTACTGCAAGGTTTTGATGGGGTACGCACAGGTTTCCCCATGACTTACCTCGGATTGCCACTGGCACTCGGGCGGCTTCGGATGATACATCTGCAGCACATCCTTGATCGTGCGCACGGCAAGCTAGCCACTTGGAAAATCAGCCTGCTCAACTCGGGAGGGCGACATGCGCTGACATCTTCCGTTCTTGATGCTCTGTCCATCTTCACCCTCACGACGCTGCGGATCACAAAGAAGATGATCAAGACTTTTGATCGCATCCATCGCCGATTCATCTGGGGAATCGAGGAACAGGAATCTGCTGCGGCAAGTGCAAGGTTTGCTGGCAGCGTGTCTGCTCACCAAAGGACTACGGCGGCCTGGGAATCCTCAACATTGATGCCTTCGCCCGTGCCCTTAGGCTGCGCTGGCTATGGCTTCAATGGAAGTTCCCGGAACGGCCATGGGTCAGCATGGAACTGCCATGTGATCGGCTGGATCACGAGCTCTTTGCTGCAGCAACGCAGGTGACAGTCGGAGACGGCAGGCTAGCAAGCTTCTGGACGTCTTCGTGGCTATGCGCGTCTCCTCTGCGATCACGATATCCTGCGCTCTACAAGTGTTGTCGGCGTAAACGGCGAACAGTCGCCGAAGCCCTGCATGATCACCAATGG
The DNA here is from genome assembly GCA_947311845.1 of Poa pratensis. NCBI lineage: Eukaryota > Viridiplantae > Streptophyta > Magnoliopsida > Poales > Poaceae > Poa > Poa pratensis. The sequence goes on from CAMZMU010000113.1 coordinate 14,792,847, forward strand.
ATTGCAGACATACGGCATGCCTCACTGGATGTGATCTTATCTGAATTTCTTCAGCTATGGCGTGAGATCATTGCAGCAGAAATTCAGCTCTCTGGCGAGCCAGACTCAATTACCTGGCTCACGACGAAGACGGAAACTATTCAGCAAAATCAGCCTATCGTCTACAATTTGAAGGACAGATTAGAAGCGACATGCCGGAGAAAGTTTGGCATGTTTGGGCGTCGCCCAAGAGCCGCTTCTTTGCTTGGCTTCTCCTGCAGAACAGATTATGGTGCGCCGACCGTCCGATGCAGCGGAGATGGCCGAACTGCTACTTCTGCCCTTCTGCGTTAGGAACCTGGAGACAGCCACACACATGTTCTTTGAGTGCCCATACGCCCGCTTGCTTTGGATGTCCGTCGCTACTTGGAAGAACTGTGACGCCCTAAACCCAAGCTGATGGCAGAGCTGCCAATCCGTGCAACAGGTTTGGGATAGGATCACAGCAGCCACTCCTAAAAAACACCGTGAGGGAGTCCGATCACTCCTCATCTTGGTGTGCTGGGAGCTGTGGAAGGAGAGAAACAGTCGAGTCTTCAAGGACAAACCGTCCAACCTACGCCGTTTGCTTAATCTGGTACAAGAAGAAGCAAAGGCATGGGCCGTTGCAGGGGCAAAGAAGTTGCGTAGGATGATCTGGGAACCTCCTTGAATGAGTGTGTTTTTGCTGCTTTGCGGCTTGTTGCTCTCAAATTCTTTTTATTTACTCCTTTGCCCACGGACTAGTATGTAAATACTCTACCTACTATTAATCGAAAAGCCAGCAATTGGTGAATCTTTCAAAAAAAAATACCCTGACGAGCCAATCATGAACTTTAGATTTGACAGCTTGAGACCTAGCCGCATTAGTTGAACTTGAAGAGGTAGCATGTGATATCTTTGCCGAGACCACAGGGAACAAACATTACTATCGAGTTCGAGAGGCCCCGAAATATGCAAGAAATAAGTCGGGTTGTGCACGCATATGGCATGAGATACTCGCGCTCCCCAATCGGTCGTCGTGCCAGTTGCGCCTCGCAAATCGAAACATAGCCCAACGAAATGCTTCATCCATGGAAAAAAATAGCACGATATATCCCCGCTAATAGTACGCTATAGCTTAATTTGAGGGGCTATGCTATATTTGGCTAAAAGTTGCCGCTACAGCGCTAATGAAGTTTTTAGCGCGCTAAATCACGCTAAACGTCGTAACGTTATAGCACGCTAAAAATAACTGGAAATAGTGTGTCGGCCGCTGAGTAAATCTAGTCAAACCAAGCACTCAGCTCACTCGTCCACCACTCCAATCCATATCGAACCTAATCTAATCCTCTAGATCGAGGCTGGCGGCGGCGGCAGCGCCCAGCTCGTCTTCCTCTGGAGTCTACATCGAGCTCTTTCGTCCAGCTGAGGGCGACGGCTGCGTCTTCCTCTTCTGAGTCCACATTTGAATATGGTTACCTGTATAAAGGTTACACATGTATTGATTTTGGTCAATTTTTTAGTGTTGAAAAGCTTGAAGTCCTTAATACTTGGGTTATATCTCGCCATTTTTTCATCACGCTATTTTTCACGTAACTTCGCTATATCCCGCTATATCTTCTATAGCTTCTGGAGAAGGACTACGCTATTTTTGATAGCACGCTATTTTTTTCGTTTCTCAACACCCACAAGACGAAGAATTCCCAGATTTGGCACAGACCAGGAGGCACGGCGGAACGCTTGGAGAAGCACAAGGGTTGTGGAGCCATCTATGGCGTACTAGCAATCATCGAACTTCGAGCACAAAAAGGTTACGAGGGTTGAAATCCAAAAGATTAGCGGACGCCCTATTGATCACCGTGGTAATCATCGAAGTGGATCACCGTGGTCAAACAATAACCAAAAATATGCCAAAACAGAATGATCGTACCAAGCTATTGCAGCACGATCAGATGATTTTGAGGGACGATTGTTTTCAGATTGATTACTAACCAATCTGAAAACAACAACATTTACAAAACAACAACATATACAAAACAGCTAAAAAGTGCGATTCGTATCAGCAGCATCAAAGATCCGACTGGATTTTTACGCAACAAAAACTTTCTCTCAGCTATCATAATATTTGACTGTTTCATGCAAGCTCAAGGATATAAAATCAAGGAGTAGCTGACATGGAAAAGCATGAACAAATCCGCAATCTAAATTCAAACAACTGGAGTTTACAATCAAATACTTGTAAACTAATTGCTGGGTCTCGAGTTAAACTGGCTCTATACAAATACATGGCTGTGCGATCCAACAAAAATTGCATGCAGCTCTTACAAAAGTGCACCATAAAGCATTGCTGAAACATGCCAACAGACATTTCACAAAAATCAACGCAATTATTTCAAAAGTTCATACAATCACATTTCTGAATAATAAAACAGCCATCAGGTATTTACCCTGAACATGTTAACTTTACAAGCCAGAATAACGCACAAAAAACTCCCTAAATATAAGGGATAAGCCTAACAAAAGCACACCAAACAAAGCAGAAACGTGTAAGATTTAACCCGAGTACATTCAAAGCATGGTTTTTAAGGCGTCGCCTTAGGGACGCCTAGGCGCTCCCCCTCCGCTTTGCAAAAATGGCCGCTTTAGGCGCCTAGGCGTCCAAAGCGCCCGCCTCGCCTAGGCGCCAAAGCACCCCCTCCTGTCAAGGCGCCAAGGCGTCGCCTTAAAACCCATGATTCAAAGTAAAAGCATAGCCCACTTCATTTGTTCTGGTAAGCTGTAAAATAAGGACTTATTCCATAAACCATGGGCACTCCAGGCAGAATGCTAAACACGAATCATGAAACTCAGCAAACACATGGCCAAATCACAGGGCAGCACTATGCTCTACACTAGCAATCCTTGTACTGCCACTGTATACAACCAAGATAACTAAAAAAAATGTGTACAAACTAAATTATAATCTAGGTTTGACAAATTTATTCAGAAACAGACTCTGATCCACCAAAGCAAACAAATAAGTTTTCAAAACCTTGCAGTAAGAAAGCTATGTAATCCCTCTGTTTTTTAACATAAGTTGTTTTAGGTGTTACACATGTTGTCTACATGCATACTAAAATAAGTGAACATGTAAACTAAAATGTGTCTACATACATTTGTGTGCATGTGAATGTGGACAAAAGCTAAAACATCTTATATTAAAAAAGGAGGGAGTATTAGGCAATGAATTATTTATTAGGTTACATAACATGTACAGATTAAATTATGATCAAGGTTTGTTGAACTTATTCAGAATAAGAGTCTAATCCACCACGACTAAATGAGTTCTCAAAAGCTTTTGTAAGAAAGCTATGTAACAGTTTACAACTAATGTATTAACTTGATGAAATGATAGCTGAACATAAGCAAGCCATAAAAACAATATGAGCAAAGTAATGGAACAATCATGAAAGCCATCAGCTATCTAGAAACAGCTGCACAAAAGAACACAGGAGGACAGCTACCTAAAACCTGGTGATATCAACAATTAATAAAGGATTGCCAGCAGGAATTAAGCACCAATATTATAGGCAAGAATGACATAAAAAAGTGTACTTAGATCGATATATACTGTGGTATTGGCTACAAAACTCAAAAACAGCGGCAGCAAGAGGGCTATAGCGCCAGAGACTAAGCACTTCATGGAAACAATTCCACTGCATGTGATCGCACCACCATCAGATCAACACAGGATATAATAAGATAGGGCAGAATAAAAATAGTCATCCAGAATAATAGCATATGAAACCAAAATTTAAACTGGCATCGCATAAGCAGAGTAATAAGCGATCAAACATCCAGGAAACATACGACTCAAGGTTTCAGTTTTAACGACAAACGGTACACATATCTAAATGAGATGTAACCAACAGCTCAACAGAGTTCTCGATAAAAAGCATAGCAAACGCGGATCCACCTCTACGCCTTCTGGTTGTAGACGTAGGTGAGGCCGCACTTGCCGCAGTAGTGGCGGTCGAAGTGGTTGGCCATGAAGGTGCCGGCGCCGCACTCGGCGTTGGGGCACTCCTTCCTGAGCCTGGTGACCTTGCCGGTGGCGTCGTCGACCTTGTAGAACTGGAGGAGGGCGAGCTTCACCTTCTTGTGCTTGTGCTTTTGCTTCTTGGGCTTGGTGTAGGTCTTCTTCTTGCGCTTCTTGGCGCCACCGCGCAGGCGGAGCACGAGGTGGAGGGTGGACTCCTTCTGGATGTTGTAGTCGGCGAGGGTGCGGCCGTCCTCGAGCTGCTTACCGGCGAAGATGAGGCGCTGCTGGTCCGGGGGATGCCCTCCTTGTCCTGGATCTTGGCCTTGACGTTGTCGATGGTGTCCGAGGACTCCACCTCCAGCGTGATGGTCTTGCCCGTCAGGGTCTTCACGAAGATCTGCATCTTGGCGGCGGTAGGGGGTCGCCTCCGCACGCTGCAGCGGCGACGGTGGGTGGCGGCGGAGTGGTAGGGTTTGGGTCGGGTGGCGAAGTGGAGGCTAGGGTTTGCGAAGCGCTGAAGAGTTTGGCTTTATAAGGAGGCGATGGGATGTGGGCTGTCAGATTTAGGGGTTTCGGATCGGACGGCTAGCTTACAGTGGAGATCACGTGTATTGGGCTGGGCTTGTATTAGGTTCTGCTTATGCGGTCCACTACTCATGAGTTGTTCGGCCCTTACTTTCCCGCTTTTGATGTTAGGAGACGCCAGCACCACCTCTATTCTACTCGCTTTCGCTTTGTCAAAACGGAAAACATACACTCCGCCGACCAGTTCATTTTCGTGTTCGTACATTCTCTATGAAATGTTTTTTCGACAGCCGGGAATATATTAATATCATGTAGACAAAAATTACACAATGCACAAATATCGTCGTCACCCGATCAGTAGATCTTAGATTTTCACACTGAAAATAGTCAGAGGTGCAAAACAATGCATTCAACAAGGTCGTTGACAGGTACAATAAAGGCCAGACCTTCGTACTTGAAGACTCGGTACTCGAATAGCACCACCAAAAATGAAGTCCTCCAATGTGCCCCCCCCCCCCCCCCCCACACACACACACAATGTCAATGCCGCAACTGGAAGTCACCAAACACCAGGCTCATAGGTATCACGTATCCGGTATGGACGGGAACTCCGCAAGCCATGACCGTGCAATAGCCTGTGAAGTAAAGACGTCATCGCATCCAAAACCCCTCTCCGCCATTACTTGCAGTGTCAACCTCAAAATGAGCCATGAAAATCTTCTGGCTCTCCAATCGCAGTCGACATCACATTTTCCGCCACTACCAACACCATGAAAATATGCGCATAGACATGCCCCATGGTGTCAACATAAAGAAGAACTTTGCACCGCACCCTTATGAAGCCACACTCTCTAGAGATCAAGGAGAGCCATGCGCCAATCCATGAAATCTCCAGAGAGAGGTCCTTAACTCGTCGGTGGACAGATCGAGGAGGACCGACAACAGTCCGATCAACGAGTTGGCGCAAGATGAGCCCTAGGGCCGCCGCCATTATTCGACCCAGACCCTCGAGGAGCTCCCGTGCCGCCAATCGCATGCGCAAGCGCAACATCAGGCGGAGCAGGCAGCCTCCGGGTCCACCTTTGGCGCCTCCCAAGCAGTCGTCGAAGATGCCATCTCCTCACCTCAAAGGCCGCCGCCCTGGTCCTGTCCCCCCCCCACCCCCTTGGGAGCGAGGGGCCGCCGCCCCTGGTCCTGTCTCCGCGGTGCTAGGTTTCCCCCCCCCCCCCCCGAGCCGCCAGGACGGAGACGACAGGGGGTCCTTCCTTAAAATTGGGGGGAGGATTTCACTTCCCCGGCGTCTGCACCAAGTAGGATGCACAACCTTTTAAGCATGAGTATTGTGATTTTTATCTTGGTTATTATTTATTAACCAAACCCGGTCCTCGGGATAAATTGCATGAGTATCAGGAAGGCTAGATCCTCAAGTATAAATAGGACCCTAAATTCGCGTATGTGAGGACTTGAAGTTGGGTTTGTACATTCACTCCCCCAACCAGTTGAACTAGGCTCACTTCCCTTAAACTTGGGGGGGAGGGAGAATTTCATTCGCCCGACCTCTGCACCAACTAGAGATGCATGATTTTTACCTTGATTATTAACCAAGCCCGATCATCAGGATATTGCATGAGTATCACGAAGGCCTGATTCTCAAGTATAAATAGGACCTAAATTCACGTATTTGAGGACTCGAACTTGGGTGTTGAATTTGTACACCAATTCCCCAACCAGTTGAGCTAGCCTCACTTCCCTCGCTATGAAAATGCATGAACGTGTGGAATTCACAGGCCGAGTTCCACTATGAACCAGTTCATTTCTGTATTAACAGGAAGGAATTTCAGAGCCTCATTTCTCCCGGAGTAGATTCAGGTGGCGCTATGTTTTATTTTGTTTCAAATATTTAAACTTGACAGTAATTCATTTACTCAACCTAAATGATGGAAAATCACAATCAGTAGTTTCAGTTTCAGTGTGTTTCTTTTTGCCTTGCATTACAATTCAAATTAACAAGATAGGATGCACAATCATGTGCTGATTCATCCAGTCATTCTATGTACACATTCAGACTGCAAATCAACCAGACGGTCATCATCTCCCCAGCCAAGCTACAACGGCACCGCCAGGATCATGAGATGTACGCCTTGACGAGTTCGGTGTAGTTGCAGATTTCTCCTGTCCTGGGGCATGTGATCTTGCCCCCGTTCTTCTTGGCCATCTCACCAAGGGCCTACAATTGGCACCACCAGCACATAAGAAAACACATTCTAAGTTCTAGTTTCAGTGTAAATGTTTGAGCTGATGAGATTTGGGGTGGGACAGAAGTGGGGCGGTTCAGCGCGTACCTTGGTGCTATACACATAGCCGTTGGGTAGGACAAGCGGTGGGTTCTCGGTGTCCATTAGCTCCTTGGTTATGTGGCAGACGAGCTTCGAGTGGTGCTGCTTGGAGAAGGGAAGGGGCTCCGCGAGTTTCCGGAAGCCGGCCAGTGACAAGGGGTCTTCCTTGGGGCAATTACCCTCGAAGCAAAATCTTTGCAGGGTCAAGGAGGAAATAAACAAGATATTCTGGTCGTGATAATATAGATGTAGATTGTGGTAACAGGTGAAAAAGAAGAAAAAAGTATGAAGGATACGGAGTCTTGAGAGCTGTCAGGCCTGCTTGCAGGTAGATGTTCAGCAATGGCTCTAGTGTCATGCCATATAATTTGTAGAATTCTTGCTTAAACTGATCCACGAGAGAGTCCCACTGGTTTTGCTCAAACAAGACCTGTGAGTAAAACACACGGTGTCAGACAGGTACCAATCATCACCTTTACTACAGCGCCAGTGTTCCACCAGAAGTTCATCCTGAATCCTGATTTTCTGATGCATGTACGTATTATATACTCCAAGATGCATGCATAAACACAAATATCTGACTCCAGCTGCTATTATATTTCTGATGCAGCGACGCAACAAAACCTAGAGAATATATAGACAATGTTGCTAACCTTGTAAGGAACACAGCTTGTACTGCTTCTAAAAACAAGGGTTGCTGTAACACGCTGTAATTCTTTCATGTGTGTAGACCCCCAGGGAGCAAGGTATTTCCGAGCATATGCTATACCCTGCAGGAAGTTCTTAGCCTTGACTAGCTCCACAAACTCTTGAAGTCTCAGTAAAAACTCGAGCTTACTCTGCAGGGTAAATAATAAAAATGCTATAACGTAACAAAACAAAAGAAAGTATTAGACAAAACAAGGCAATGTATGACACTCAAAAGCTAGCATCATCTGGCTTCTTTACTTATTATTGGGGAAAATGCAAAGAGGAAACAAGCATGCACTGATTGATATCTTACTCACCAATGACAATATTCAATATGCCATGCACTCTCCCATAAAAGTCTCCTATTTACATAGAATTTGATGTTTACTGGCATAAAGATAAAGAGGTACGGAACAAATAAACCTCCATCCATTAAGACAAACATTTTACAGCATTCAGACCACAATTGTCATAAATGTATAACAAATGTCCAAATGACCTATCCCGCATCAGGACATTAAGAAGTTACAACTGTGAATAATTTTAACAAGCAAATAACATTATTGATGAACTATGAGAAGTTGAGAACTATTAATGTCAGTATCTTAGATCAATGCACCCATTCACCAGTGTGATACCAACAGGACAGATTCACATACTCCATCTCACTACAATGCATATTGAAGAACATCAATAATGAAATAGCACAAACCTTTGATTTCTTTAACCGAGACTTGTTTTCTGCACACCAAGCTAGAGCAGGAGCGATTTCCTTATTCTGAAGAGAGTCAATTACTCTTTTTGCATCTAGGAAGACATCAATATCAACGAGGTCCTGCATATCAACAGTTTGCTGGTTAGGTTCCAAAGAGTATCTGTGACTGCTGAAAACATACTAACACTAACAGTTCTTGGTCATCATGACTCGACAGATAACAACTGACATAATCGCAGAACACATTTAATACTGTTTGAAAGGTGACTCGTATTTCAATGTTGTAGCTTCTTGTTTAGGAAATAGCATCAAAAGCAGAAAGCAACATGCCAACATGGGCTACTAGCATATAATCGCACAATAGCACCAAAAGCACAAACCAGCATGCCAGGATAGTGACAAATAGACGCATATACCTGGAGACCTCAACAATTATGAGTAGTGCAAAAAACAAAAACAAGATAAATTACGATCTCATTACACATAGTTTGAGTAAAACCTTCCAAAGAAATAGAGCAGCATAAATAGAACAGAACACAACTCAGTCTCCGAAGAAAGGCACTGCAAGCCTGCGTGGAACAAGAAACCGACTGAATTTCTTTATTTAGCAGGAAGAGGTCACTGGAATCCATACAAGATCAAAACTCAATTGGCGTTTATTCATGTAGACCAGACACCAGTCAAACACAAATACTCAGCCTACCAGGCACTAGAATTTGGTGGCATTGCTTAAAGAGAACGGCTGAGAGACGAGTAACTGGATCACTCCACCGAATAAATTACTTCACAGGAGTCAACCTTTGGTTGGCGGGTCGGCGATAGCGCATTCGACCAACCAAGCAATGCTTGGTTCTAGGTCAGATCCAAAATAACAGCACCACTTGAAGGATTACCCATGGAAAGGAAGGTACCAGTTAGAAGCGGAGTCTCTGAAATTTTGTACGGCGACATCTACTCTCGTTAGAAAGAAGAGCAATCCCTGTGTTTTGTTCCTCGATACAGTTCAAAGTTATATGACAGCCACAGCTAGTATTTGTCTACTTCCTGGTGCTAAATTAGATTATTCTCCCAACGATCTCTTGTCATAATGATTTACTAATACTTACAGAATCACCCTCAAAGCATTGTTCTTGCTAAAACTGACATGGACACACTCTAGTTATAATTTCATATTTCGCCTAGCTATATTTTCCTAAAAAATACAAAACATACAACTACATGAATCGAGCAATCAACCAGAATTTCTTGGTGGAACGCACACCATCCTTATACCTGAATGCCCGAGGTCTCGGCGAGCTTGGTGGCAGTGTCGTAGTAGGACATCCGGAGCATGTAATCAACCAGGATGCGCTTGAGCCGCAAGTCCTCCCACTCGGCGTCGTCGCCGGCGCTGGCGGCGGCCAGGCGGTCCAGCCGCGCACGGCACCTCTGCACCTGGAGCTCCTCCGCCCGCGCGCCTTCCTCCATCTGAAGGTCGTCGTCAGGAACCGATTTGTCAGCAACGAAACAATAACATAGACGCGATCTTTTCAGTCGAATCAGAAGGACATGAACTGATCAGATAGAAACGTTGGGATCTTTTCTAAGACTAGTATGATTCGGCGAAAGATTGATTGGGGTGTGACTGGGGACAGTGCCTTGCGCTTGAGGCCGTGGAGGCGGGAGACGAGGGACGTGAGGTGCTCGACGGCGGCGGCGGGGGCGGTGACCGAGGAGGCGGAGGAGAGGACCGCGGCGATCTCCTTCTCGGCGAGGCGGTGGTTGGTGCGCGCCGTGGCCCTGAGGGCCTCCAGGGGCACGCGCACCAGCTGGTGCTCCAGCCGCACCGATTCCGCCGCGCGCGTCTGCCGCCCCGCGGCCGCCGACGGCGCTGGCGCCGGGGAGGCGGCGGAGGGTGAAGGCGATGGCGTGTCGATGGCCATCTCCATCTTTTTTTTCTTTGTTGGGACTCACACCGAAGAGGAGGAGAGAGAGAAGGGGTTGTGGATTTGATGGAGACCGAGGATTTAAGAGTTTAGTCCCACATCTTGCACGGTTTGGACTTTTTACTTCTTGCAAATTGAACAGTGTTAGTACCTAAACTTGTTTAGAGTGGACTTTTTAGTCCTGGCCGCCTCTGATCACGACACGTGGACGCCACGTGGCAAGTTACTTTGCAGAGAACACCTGAAGCTTTGCGCAAATTACAACACGGTCCTCCCAGGCGTGGCAGTTGGCGATCCGCGTTTATAGGCAATTAGGCCCTTCTTTCCTTACATGGTGGTTGTCGAAGGAGAGAAGCTCGGCGACGGCGAGCTCGGTGACGGCGGCCTTTTCCGCCAGCGTCACAGATGAGATACCGCGAGTTCAACGAGGATCCCGGCGTACAGTAAGTTGAATTTGTCTCTCGTCTTTCGTTCTTGTCGCGCGCGATTTGGTCGAGACCGGCCGCGGGCGGGCGTGGAGGGCTCAGGTCGAAGATCGTCAATGGCGGAAGGAGGCGGTCTTCGCCGGTGGAAGGGATCGAGATAACATCGAGTAGAATGTCCAGGACGTTGCCGGGTGTCTTCGATCGCGTAGGCTTGTTGCTTCCTGCGGGTTTTGGTAGGGGTTTAGTGCGCGCCTTATGGAGAGTAAATTAGGGATTTTAAGTGGTTGAAGTCGAATGGAATCATGTATGTAGTGTATGAATGGTGTTTTAGTGCCAAAAGTTTGAGGAATTATCTGTTATTTATGCCCAGAAGATTTGATCTCTGTTCGGATGTAAAGTCTGAGCTTTTCTAAAAATTCAGACTTGGTACAGTAACTGAATTTTCCAATTGATAGTACTTACTGTTTTTGTCATGTGAATGTTTATGTCGACTGATTGAGAAGATGTTTTACTGAAGATTTAGTACTAAGCAAACTTTAGACATAATTGAGCAAACTTTAGACAGAATTGTAATATTTGCATATTTTATATTCATATTTTACATTCATGTTTCTGTGCATATTTTACATTCAGTTTGAGCAAACTTTAGACAGAATTGTAATATTTGCTACAGTTTTGAATAATGCAGGAGAAGAAACCTGCATGTTCACAGTTGAAGTTGCCTACAATGGCTTCTTTTGCGGTTTGAGAGATAATTTGGAATATGTGTCTTCTACAACAGCACATTTTGATAATTGTACTACAGATACTTGGTCCCTTTTCTGGATTGATGAAATATTGAGAAATCTGGGTGAGAACCGAGATGGAAAACTTCATGTGTATTGGTGTTTGCCAGACAAGGAAATTTGGAATGGCTTAGTCCTGGTGGAAGACCAATCTCAAATTTATCAAATCATCAAAGCAAGCTGGAAACATAAAACACTTGTACTTTTTGTGGATCACAATGACTTTCTCAGGAGAATTAGACCAGATATTCCAGTGAGAATTACATCTGTGCCAAAAGCCAGGAAAGCAGCAATAGCAGAGAAGGATAAGGTGAGATCCGAAGCAAGTGCTGAAGCTGGAGCATCGAGTTCATCTTGTGTATTGCTATCAGAGAAGAGGAAGTGTACCAATCAGGATGCTGAAACTGAAGTGGTACCAGACAAGAGGAAGCTCAAGGAAATTGCAGTTTCGGATGAGAGTGAAGATGACAGTGATTTTGAGCTATATGACAGTGATTACATAGTTGATGAGGGTGATGATGATCTTTTTGTAGAAAACATTGATAAATCTGTCAATGATCACAATGAGAAGGAGATTGTTGTGGATCATGAAGATGAGGATGCTCTAGAGGATGATGAGCTAAACATTGGAGATGGTGATAGACAGAGATTGCTAGGGCACTTTAAGTCATTTAATCCAGAGGTTGACATGGAAAACCCTTCTTTCAGACAAGGGATGGTGTTTAGTGGAGTGCATGAGGTGAGGAAAGCTTTGGGAACATACATAGTGAGGCATATAGTACAAATAAAGAAGACAAAGAATGACAAGAGAAGGGTAGAAGTTGTGTGTTCTCCTGGCTGTACTTGGATGCTGAAAACAGCCAATGATAGGAGCAGGACAGGTGGGTTTGTAGTCACACAGTATGAAGGCAACCACACTTGTGAAGCAGGCTGGCCACTCAAAGCACTCACAACAAGAATTTTGACAGATACGTTCATGCATGAATTCATAGACAAACACAAGCTGGATCTATCAAGCTTTGCTGCAAAAGTGAGAAGGGAATTCAAAATGTGCCCTCGAAGGTGGAAGCTTCGTAGAGCAAGAAAAGCTACATTGCTACGTATACATGGTGATGAGGAAGCACAGTTCCAACTACTCATGGATTATGGACAGGAGCTTAGGAGGAGCAATCCTGGTTCTAAGTTCTTCTTGACAACAAATTCAGTGAATGATCCTGCTAGCACTGAACATAAGCAGCACTTGGCCACTCTGTACTGGAGTCATGATGCTTGCAAAAGGGGGTTTCTTGCTGGATGTAGGCCTTTGATATTCATAGATGGTTGCCACATAAAAACAAGGTACAAGGGTCAGTTGTTGATAGCAGTAGGAATTGATCCAAATGATTGTATTTATCATGTTGCCTTCGGGTTGGTTGAAGTTGAGTGCACAAGTGCCTGGGAATGGTTTCTCACCAACTTAAAAGATGATTTGAACATCACCAACACATCCCCATGGACAATTGTTAGTGACAAACAAAAGGTATGGTATTTTAGGGATTTTTTGGTTCATCATTAAGTCCCCTTTTTGTCTTCTATTTATGTTATGTTCACATTTTGTACAGGGTCTCATCAATGTTGTTCAAAAAGTATTTCCAGATGTAGGGCATCGATTTTGTGTGAGGCATTTGCTGCAGAATTTTCAGAGGGCATGGCACAGAGGAGAGACACTAAAAAATGACCTTTGGGCCATTGCCAGGTCGACCCATATTCCTAAGTGGCAAAAATGTGTGGACAAGATTCAGTCTGACAGTCCAGCTGCTTATGAATGGATATCACAGCAAGCACCTAGCATTTGGATAAAGGCTTTTTTCAGTGAATTTCCAAAATGTGATGTGTTGTTGAATAATCATTCAAGGTGTTCAACAGGTACATTTGCCATCATTTAAATAAGTAGTGTCATATACTCTAGTGTTTCTGTCAATTTATATTCTGATATAAATTTTCCCTCTAAAAAACAGTTATATTCTAGATGCAAGGGAGATGCCTTTGTTATCTATGCTTGAACCATATTCTACAAGATTATGCAAAGAATTCAATCAAAGCAGAAAGAGTGTGAGAAGTGGTCAGGAAGAATTTGCCCTAAGATTAAGAAGAAGTTGGACAAATTTCTAGAATGGAGTAAGAACTGTGAAGTTTCACCTGCAGATAACTACTTATATGTGTGAGTAGCCATGAGTGGGAGAAAAATTATGTTGTGGACATTAAAGCTAGAACCTGTGATTGCAAGAGGTGGCAGCTTAGTGGAATACCATGTCACCATGTCATAGCATGCTGCAGCTTAGATAGAATAAATCCAGAAAATCTAGTGCACATCTCTTATACTATTGACACATTCAACAATGCTTATGCATACAATTTGGCACCACTTAGAGGTAGAGTGTTCTGGGAAAAAACTAATGATGTGCATATCTACCCACCTTTGTACACCAAAGTGATGGGCAGGCCTAAAAAAAGTAGGAAGAAGGCACCAGAAGAGAAAATGAAGAAGGGAGTCAATGTACTTACAAAGGCAGGGGTTTCAATTCACTGCTCAGTATGTGGAGTAGCTGGTCACAATAGCAAAGGTCACGAAAAATATATTGCAAGCCTGCAACAGCAACAACAGAGTCATATTATTGGGGAGGATGAGAAATAGATATTCCTGAGCTGGTTCAAGTACTAATTGATGCTGAACAATTTTATTCACATTTATATGTTAGCACTAATTCACTAATTGTTGCTCTAATGTGTGTTCAGCATGTTATACCACATACTCCTAACCCAGGCTTGATCCTACACTTGTAGTTGACAGCATGGTCCATATAATGCAAGAACAGGTAAGAAATATTACTAATTGCAGCTACCAAATAATTGTTTGTAACTGAAATTGCATCTCACATTCTTCTCTATAACTTGGCAGCAAAAGGAAAATGTGCCAATGGAGAGAGTACTTGGCCCTCTGCCTGAAAATGCATTTGTGGTTGCAGCTAGAGATAGTATTCCACAGCCTAAAATCAGAGTGACAACTGCATCATCTAGAGGAAACTTGATACGAAGAGGTAGAGAAAGGTCCAGTGCACCAAGGGAACCAGCAAGATCGAATGCAGGAGCTGAACAAGGTTCAAGCAGTAGAGGAAGGAAAAAGGCCAGCAAGACAACAATTTTTCGTGCACCAACACAGACAGCAAGAACACACCTGCAACTGTCATCCCAGATCTGAATGCTGCATTTAGTGTACAATAAGATGCACAAGAAGTTCCTCTGAGTCAGAGTGCACCAGCTCATACTGAAGACTAGTAGAAATGTTTTAAGTTGCTATTTTCATTCTGTGAGATGCACAAAAATTTAGCATCACAACCTTTCATAACTTCTTTGTGTGTGCAAACAGATTTGTGGATGTTTTAAGTTTACTTCTTTCATGAATTATACATGATTTGTGGATGATTTCTCTTGCCAGTTTGAATTTTGCCATGAATTTTGCACATAGGTTGCACTCATAATAGAGAACACAACAGGTTCATATTGAAGCAACAGTATGTCCAACACACATTTCATATTGATACTACACATGGATACAAAGGAAGCACCACACTACATGATAGTACCTACAGCTAGATCAGCTAGATAAGCTGCTACTGCAGCTTATGAAACTCTTATTCAGATACTTCTTCTTCTACTACTGAATCTTAAAAGCACAAATTGCAGTTACAGCTACAACCAACACAAACACAGTACCCCAACTGCATCTTCTTCTTCTTCTACTGAACTTCGATTTGCAGGATTAGGGGTTCCTGGCATCGAGATGAGCCTGCAGGATACAAATTTGGAGTTCCAGGCTCAGATTGAGCGGAAGCTCCGGTCTCCACCCGTCGGTTCTTCCATGGCCCTCTTAGTTTCCTCATCAGCAAGCTTGTAATGCAGCATCATTACCTTGTTGTACAGCTTGCCTGCCTCTCCGCCTCCAACGGCGTCATCTCGGCTGCCTGACGCGGGGGGCCTCTCTCGCCGCATCGGACCTTCCCGCATCCTCCGCTGCCCGACGGGGCGCCGTCTCCACCGCAGAATGGCCAGGTGCAGGGGACCTGGCCGTACTCTCCAACGAATCTTCCGACACCGCCTGTCCGTACGCGCCATCTCCGCCGCCGGCGACCGCGCGAGCTGAGTGGAGGATTTGTGGTCGAGGCGAATTGTGTTGTCTGCGAGCAGAGCGGTCGACGCGATGTGGATAAGAGCGTGCGAGGACCGAAATGCAATTTGCGCAAAGCTTCAGGTGTTCTCTGCAAAGTAACCTGCCACCGTGGCCTCCACGTGTCGTGATCAGAGGCGGCCAGGACTAAAAAGTCCACTCTAAACAAGTTTAGTACTAACACTGTTCAATTTGCAAGAAGTGGGACTAAAAAGTCCAAACCGTGCAAGATGTGGGACTAAAACTGTTAAATCCTCTAAATTGTGGGAGAAGATGAGAGGAGGTTTTGTGATGATGTCTGGATACTGATTTTCTTTTTCTTCTTCTCATATGATAAAGCAAAGGGAGTACATAAGTTAAGATACTCTGTCATGTTTGGAAAGCGGGATTTGGAAATCTTATGTGAAGCATTAGTGTTGCTTAATAAAGGTTATAATGTCCTCCCAAGATGGTGAAAGCCGTGGATGTGGACTATAATTCTCAGTAAACAGCCATGGATTTAGAATCCGGGGAGGACTCTATGAAACACACCAAACCAAAATCGTTCTGAATTCAACTGTCAAAAAGTCATTCTGAATTCAGAGTGTTAAAATCTTCAAATTCCCTCAGTGTACTTTGACGTGCGTACATGGTGCTACCTGATACTCCGGTAGTTTGCATCAAGAAAACATCACAACTGAGAACCATACGGGCACCCGTATTACAGAGCACCAGCTGCTTCAGGACAGTGCAATATGACCTCATGATGTTTGCGCCACTTGAGCACATCATACAAACAAATTCAGGTAAGCAAAACAAATAAAGTGGCGCAAATACAGCGAAATGGTAACATGGTATTTCTTCTCCCAGCCCAGGTACCAACTAAAAAGGAAGCTCTAATCTAAGGAATAATACCAGCAACATCAGTTCACCACATTATTTAGGGAGTAGGGGCAGACGCAGCAGCTAGCAAAGAAGGGGGGGGGGGGGGGGGGGGGGGGGGGATTTAACATCATGCAACTATAATCTGCAGCGAAGGTGCCAATTCACAGTTCCGCAGAGAAAAACGAGCTCACAAAAAAGAAGGATGTTCGAGAAGACATCGATTCAGAATTATTTCAAAACGTTGGAAGTGTCTCGAGCGAGTAGCTGAAATCATGTCAGGAATCACATGTGGATCGCCTTGTCGTAGGTATTCATGCACGCCTCCTTCAGGGCCTCGCTCACTGTCGGGTGAGCGTGGCATGTGCGGGCAATGTCCTCGCTGGATGCTCCGTACTGAAGCGCAAGCACAGCCTCATGGATGATCTCTCCTGCGCCGGGGGACATTATGTGTACGCCGAGGATTCTGTCAGTTTCCTTCTCAGATATAACCTTCACCATCCCTTCAGCATCATCGATTGCCTTCGCCCGACTGTTTGCCAACAGGGGGAACTTCCCAACCTGGTAGGCTACTCCAGATGCCTTGACCTGTTCCTCTGTCTTGCCAACGGAGGCCACCTCTGGGTGTGTGTACACCACGCCGGGTACAGTGTCATAATCAACATGGCCCTCCTTCCCAGCAATGAATTCAACACATGCAACACCATCCTCTTCAGCTTTATGTGCAAGCATTGGTCCAGGTATCGCATCCCCAATGGCGTATACGCCCTTGACATTTGTCATGAAGCGCTTGTCAACAAGGACCCTTCCACCCTTGTCTGTTTCGACACCAATGGTGTCCAACCCAATACCAGCAGTGTATGGGACTCTGCCAGCAGATACAAGGACAATATCAGCTTCAATGACAGTCTGCTCTCCACCAGCTGCAGGCTCCACAGTTAACTTGACACCACTTCCAGAACTATCAACCGAAACTACCTTTGTCTTGAGCATGAACTTAAATTTTTGCTTCTCCAGCATACGCTGAAACTGCTTCCTTATCTCTCCATCCATTGACGGGACAATATCAGGGGCAAATTCAACAACAGTGACCTCAGACCCTAGCCTGTTCCAGACAGAACCCATCTCTAGACCGATGTATCCAGCTCCAATAACCACCAACTTCTTTGGTATTTCTGTAAGTGCAAGAGCCCCAGTAGATGACACAATCTTTTTCTCATCTATTGTAACTCCAGGGAGAGATTTCACATCTGAGCCAGTGGCAACAATTATATTCTTCCCTTTGACAATAGTGCTACCACCATCGACCAAATCCACAGATACCTCTGACGGGGAGACAAGCTTCCCAAACCCTTTAACATACTCAACCTTGTTCTTCTTGAAGAGGCCTTCGATGCCCTTTGTAAGCCCAGCCACAGCCTTGTCTTTCTGAGACATCATTGCAGGCAGATCTACCTCCAGATTGGAGAACTTGACACCATGGTGTGCAAAAGAAGACTTCGCCTCATGGTACATATGTGACGAATGCAGAAGAGCCTGGAACAGTCAAGAAGGAACACAAATTAGATCCGGATACTACTATCAAACGACATATTTGCAGTTTGGCAGATTTTCAACATACTAGCTTCAAATAGGCACAACCTAGCTGCACAACAAGTACAACTCATTTCGCAGCAGTGTTTATGTGACCACCTCTGTATTACCTACATTTGCCAAGGTTTACGTACAAGTTTCACATGCACAGGTGAATGCATATACAGTAAACAATAACCTAGAAAACCACACCCAATAAGATGACACATACTGACATACCTAACATGTGCAGAATTGGCAAAAAGGCCTACAACGCTGAGCAACTAAAGAGTAACTTCAGAACAGGCAGCGCACTATATTTCAATCCAAATACACTTATAGACAAGACTTAATTTAATTTTAACACTATCAAGAGCCAAAAACGAGATCTGAAGGCTCTATTTGAGCAAAGATCCTCTGAAGAATATCATTGAGAAGCTAGAGCAAAAAAGAAATAACTACTGAAGACAAAAACTTCTCTGTAAGAAAAATAGAAGACCAAAACTGAAGCCAGAAGGCTCAAGCTCTCAAAGACCAAAGTGCGTGGATTTGACATAAGGCATCTCTTCAAGGAAATTATAAATTCAATTAACATACTCCATGGGTAAGGAAAATTATAAACAAGTGGTAATGTATTGGATAAATATTAGGGCGTTCAAGATCAACTTCTGGCATTCATGGTTGACCCCCTAGCTTCTAAATCCATCTGAACAACAGAAAAATGCTGCAACTATTTTATTCACTAGCTTTCAAAATTTATTTGAACATCAGAGAAACGCTGCAACCGTTTTATTGGACCAGGTTTTTTGCAGCCACACTTTATACTCTGCCAGACCTGGTATCAACCACAACCAGTATATGAAGTTATAGACCCTAGAACCTAAACCAACACTTCTATTGGCAAACCCTCAATGGCCATCAACCTTATAATCATGTACAAATCGTATCGGACATTAGTAATGCAGAAGCTAGGAACAGTATAGTTGAGCAGAGTAGCAGGACAAGAGTATAATAAGCTATACTCGTGATGTAAGAAAAAAATGAAAACAAAACAATTGAAGATCTAGTTGAGTTCTATTTGATATTCAAACCCACACTTCATGTCATTTTCAGCGGCGTAAACTAGCAAATTCCTGGGAGTTGTCGCACATTTGCATACTACAGGTCAACAAAATCAAGAACAAAACACCTGTTGGTCTATAAGCTCAAAGTTTCGGTACACCAACAAAAGCTATCACCTACTTCTAAGACATTAACCCCGAGCAGGCATTATCCTGAAGCACTTTGACACAGCTAAACAAACTGAATCAAAAGAAGACCTACATCACTTCCTCCTAATCAATCACACAAGCAAGAGCAGGTAAATAAAGAGGTTACTAAAGCTAAACCATACATCCACAATCAATTCTGCAACTCATCCACTGATGAGTGATGGCATGGTATCCTCGTTATCTCATCAGCCCCAAAAGTAAAGCCCTAGCTCGATTTCTCAAGATGGAAATTGGGAAATCGCACAACATTATCACACAAAGGATCAACTAAAACAAAGTCCACAACTCGACGCCCAAATCGTTCGCTACGGAAAAACCTCCGTACGCTTCTACCACATCAACAACAACATACAGTAAAGTATACGCGCCTTCAACCGCAAACCCTAGCGCCCAAATCGTGGCACGATACGGACGGATCTACAACCTCCGGGTAATCGCCAACACCACGAATCGCACCCGTCCAGATCGCGTACAGAGAAGAGAAGGGGGGGCGATAGGTATACCTTTGACGGGATGCAGCCGACGTTGAGGCAGGTTCCCCCGAGCGCGCCCCTCTTCTCGATGCAGGTGGTCTTGAGCCCGAGCTGCGCCGCCTTGATGGCCGCCACGTACCCGCCGGGCCCGCCGCCGATCACGACGACGTCGCTCTCCTCCCCCGCCGCCGCCGCGTAGCCCCGGCACGCGGACGCCCACGCCGCCGCGTGGGGCCGCCGCAGCAGCACCGCCTCCGCCGCGCGCCTCCTCGCCAAGCTCGCCATCACCATCTCGCGGACGCAGACGCGGACTCCTCCTCGCTTCGATTTTGTTTTAGGAAGGGCGAAAATGATACTACGAGATTTCCGATTTCTCCTCTTTTCTTTGGTGCGTTTGGGTTCCTGACCTTTTGCGCAAGAAAGAAGGAGAGGGGAGAGAATGGCAGAGTCGTGAATACGGATTACGGTGGGTCAAAGAATACGGGTGCCAGATACCAATACGGCCAGGAGCAGCGTGCCAGCGTGCACGAAGCACGTTGGTGTGGCGTACCCCCGCGACGAATTGGCGCATATAAAATGGTACACAGTCAGCCGTATGCTACTACCTCGTTTTAATACTCCCAAGATACATGTGTATCTAGACAAAGTTATGCCCACTAATATGGATCGGAGGTAGTATATAAAACGTTTTGGTAAATCATTTTAGCCTACCAAAACGTGCTATATTTTAAAACAGATGTAATATGTATAAATCTAGATATATCTAAGACATCCTTTTCCGAACGGGGGGAGTAGTATTTTTCTTATTTAGGTGGACAAGAGATTAGCTAGGGAGGGGTAGCCCATCTGTAAAATTACAGATCGTCTCATCCGTAAAAATGCAACCATGAAAAAAAAATAGCGCGCAATTTCAATGCTAATAAAATGTTGTAGCATATCTTGAGACTTCACGGTAAATTTTATGAATTTCGCTTCCTATGTTGCATTCGCAAAATAACACGTTGTATGGCGTTAAAATTTCAGGCGTTAGTATGGGGACCCCAGACTAGCTGTCCGAAATATCTTGTGCTTACAACATCATCGATCCCATGATCAGTGTGTGCTGAGCACATTCAAACTTGTATCGAAAGAACAATCTTCAATAGGTACTTGCAGCGGAATCACCAAACAACGTGGAGGCCAAGTCATTTGCCAACCCTACAGGCAGCTGGCTGGGAGATGGCCTAGTTCGCACAGACGTCGACGAACTCCTCATCTTTAGTAAACTCCTCCTCCTTCTCGAAGTCTGGCTAAGACAATAACAAGGACGAAACCAATATGAGTACATTTTGAATTGTACTCGCAAGACACCCAAAAGAAAGCTAATAAAATGCAGGTATGCATTTAAGGCAGTGGTAGGTAGGTTTTACGTAGGGTTCACTACCCATGATGGATGAAAGATTCGTCATGGTCGCAAAGTCTATCTATATCTTTGTTGAAAAAGATACTTCAAAAATAATATTGTTTTCTCTCGTAGATATCACATATCAACAAGGTTTTAGTAAAAGTATTTAAAGAAAAGACTTTCTTTGCAAAACTTGTTGGAGAAAAAACACTGTTAGGCTTATCATAACTCCGGTACCTCCAAGGTACATTATTTCCTTTCCAATTACCTCTCAGGTACTACTTTGTTTTCCAACACTTTCCATCATCAAACATCCTTCTTGAAAACACCGACACAATACTAGCTACATGACTTTTCAACTGTCCATGACCGCGGACGCGGCTATTCGAATAGTTTTGACTCTGCAGAGTTTGTACACTTTCACCACAAGATTAGGTACATCCGCCGTGAATCACCCACAGACTGTCCGAGACAGTATGCACACATCAGATGACCCGTCCTAACGTCCACTATGTCTATGCTAGTATATGACTACCTCTGCGATTGGGTTTGTTCTCCCCGGCACCGAGTGAGTTGGCCGTATCGATCTGGTTACCCCCAACAACACACCGCCATGGCAGGAGACCAACTGTTGCAACCAGGGGAAAACTTAATACCCCTTTTTGTATGTCCCGTCTCACTTTCCTGGCGACATTTTGGTTCAAGGGACTCTAACCCTCATAGCCAATTGAGGTAATAATCACATACTAACACAAACAGGGTTCAATTAAGCCCCGTGCCCATTTGGAGTAATGTGGTTGTACGGTAAGGTTGTCCAGCGAAGACTAGGTTATGCGTTTTTAGAAAAACACCTTTGAAAACATTTCTCTTCCGCAACCTCCCATGGACAAGGTCCCACCTTTCCAAGGGTTTTTCACAAAGCCTTTGTTTTTCCAAAAACAACATTTTAGAGTGTCCAAATAGGGACTTTGTAGGTGGCTAGTATAAGGGGTGGTGTATAAAGGTTTTTGGCTAGGGGTTTGGCACTATGCCAAATTAGGGTTTCATGTAGTATATATAGTAGTATTATAATATAGTACTATAACCATATCAAAAATAGGTTTTACTTTTTGAAAAGCATTAAAGTAAAAACATGCATGATAGATAATGATAAGTACTAGATTTAGGGGTGCGCCTTGGCGCACGACCCTCGAGCCCTGTTCTGACGACACGCCATACACGATGCTAATAATCAATGGGTAGAAATAATTAAATCCATATATATGGTAGAGGAACAAACTAAACAAACAACACGCACAAAATAATTCCGTGCCATATCGTTAGCTTGAATCCTGTGGCAGTCAGCTTGAACACGACTATCGGCTAATTTGTTCCGAACACCACCACGTCGCCGTGTGTGCTGATTTAGGGGAGCGCCTCGAGCGAAAAATTACGACGCATTACAGAGCAAGAATCAATCTGAAAAACACGAAAAACCAATACACGGTATCTACTAACGTTCACAGACAGAGAAAAACAAAATAGAAAGAACAAAGACAACAAATTATGGAACCAGCCAATAGAATCAAAAGCCTACCACCATAACATCAGCAAATCCTTTGAGCATCCACAACACAGATGTTACTTCTGGGACGCATGATCATCATCCATCTCCAGCCACGGTACACAGTGCCAACCCTTGGCTGCAGCTTGTCGAGCATACGAACCAACCTTTTCCGAAAGAATCCCGACCTCTCTCTCTAGATCCTGAAGGGGATCGTAGACAGAAAACAAAAAAATTCCTACCGACGATAACGAGAAACTAGCCAAGATCTAACTATGCAGATATACTATACAGAGGGGAACGTAGTACATACCCTTGTAGACCGAAAGCGAGATTACGTTCCCGCACAAACGTTGCCGATGAAGCCGACGAAGCCGACCTCAAGGTCGTGTAGAGGAAGTAGACGTACTCCCAGCGCCACCGAGTAGCCTCGCAGTTCCACACACGTACGGTGTAGATGACGACCTCGGGCTCCAGATCCAGCACAACAGCGGAAGTGGAAGATTAGATCTAGCAGCACGGCGGTGTGCGTATAGTGGGAGACTTCCCTCCCCATACGCAGCTCCAAAAACGGAACCACACTCAAGGTAGGAGAGAAGAAGAAGGAGATGGGTGAATTTCCAAGGCATGGGGGGTCCCCTATTTAAAGGAGGAGGAGGGAGGCCTGCCTTGGTGGCTTGGCGGTGTGGGACTATTCCCACACCAGCCGCACCACCAAGGGGTGCGTCGGCCGTAGGCCGGCCTCCTTCCCCTTTTTTTCCTTTTTCTTTTTAGGGATTTTCCCCTAATGGGCCTCTAAGGCCCATTTAGGTTTAATGCCTATAAAAATTTGAAATTAAATAAATAAAAAATATATTTATCACTAATAACACTTATTAATATTAAATACATATTATTTAATTCATTCGAGCTCCGAAACATATTTCGTTGCCTCCGATCAACATCGGACATGTTCCGGAACGCTTTCGGAATCTCCGGTTTCTTTCTCTCTTATATCCAATCTAATTAAAACGTCACCGACCCTTAGGTGTGTTACCCTACGGTTCGGGATCACACAGACATGATCGAGACACGTTCTCCGATCAATGACTAACAGCGGGGTCTGGATACCCGTGATAGCCCTGTGCGTCCACGAATGTCTTTTCATCGTTTGAACCTTTAGACGTCCAGTCTCATCCTCTTGCCTAGCGATACTTAGATTGTCCGAGCATCGTTCTCCGGTATCACCATTACCGAGCATGATCTCGTCATTGACAAATCTATCTTTACTCATCTGTGATATTACATCCCCGTGACCTAGTCACATGCTTGCAAGCTCATTGATGTAATCTCACCGAGTGGGCCGAGAGTATCTATCCTGCTATGTGGATTGGCAAATCCCGCTCTTGATCACTCGCCTCCACTGCTTCCTTCGGATACCGAATGTGTCACCTTTATTGTCACGCTATATAAGACATGCCGTTTGATGCAATCAAAACACCTTCCAGAAGCAGCGATTTGATATGACCTCATAGTCGAAGGTATGAGCACTAAGTTTCTTTATCTTTTGGGTATGTCCACCACGTCATTCACCACCGACGTAATTATCCATGATCAGGAAACCTTGATCATCTGTTGCCCAACGAACTAGTTAAATAGAGGCTACTAGGGACATGGTTGTTTATATACCACATGTGTATTAATGTTTCCGCGTAATACAGTTATAGCATGGTACAAAAACATATTATGAACAGTTGAGATATGACAAATAAAATCACTTATTAATTGCCTCTAGGGCATATCTCCAACAGACCCGCCTTCTCCTGCACAACTTTCTGTTGCGCATATCGACTTCATTCGCTTCAAGTCGAGCGTTCTCCTCATCATCTATGAGGTAATAACACTGCATCTACAAATCATCGCGCTCCTCTTGTCGCCTTCAAATTATCTTGGAGACGAAATACTCTTCCTCCAGCTTGGACAGACGGGAGAGCTCGACCTTCAGCTTATCGCGCTCAGCGTGAACGTTGGAGAGCTCGTCCGTCTTCGCCACCAACTTAGCTTCAAAATGAAGACACTGATCTTGCATCTGGGCCATGTCCTCCGTCCTCACCGCCAACTCAGGTCGGAGGAAAGACAACTCTTTCTCCATCTCAGCCGTGAAGTGCGAGGTGCTCAAACAAAAAAAAATCGCGAGCTCCGAGATTCTCTAAGACGAAGCTGCATGGCAAATCGATTAGCACTGTACACAGCGAAAAAAGAAGAAGAAGAAGAAGAAGAAGAAGAAGAAGAAGAAGAAGAAGAAGAAGATGAAGAAGAAGAGGAGGGAGAAGAAGAAACCTAGATGGGCTGAATCGTGGAAATGGTTCCTGGGGTATGAAGGCCATCCGTGCAGTTGCTCGATGGAGACTCGTAACGGAGACGCTTGAGCGTACCACTGTCCTCGCCGAGTTCTCTCACGACCTGATCCCTGTGTTCCGCCATTAGACAGGATCAATCTCTTGAGGAGGGAGGAAGAGGAAACCGGAACAAACAGGGGACTGCGTGTGACGAAAAGAGAAAAGTCTGGAGCGACGAGTGGAAAAGAAAGTGATGAATAGCCACGGAGCTAAACGACTTGCAATCTGGCCCATCCATCCTACACCATAACTTTTGTACGAATAATATTCATCTAGCGCAGAACCAAGAACCGTCTAGTCAAATCAGTGGTTAGATTCGATAGAGTCACATCTTTCCCAGAAGTGTCAACCAAGCGTCACCAAGGAATTGAAAGCACTCAGAAGGCCGACCTACCACTGCTCGGTGAAGAAAACAATACTCCAGTACCCAACCGTATTTTCGTTCGGTCAAGGCATGTAACTACGACTCATGGCGGGAGTAGGAAATGGAGTAGAAGCTATAGTATAATAGTGTGGCCACGTGTCCCAAAAGCTTGGTTTTATGTGAGGATATGTGAACGCACGTGGTAATTAACACGGAGAGGAGAGTTGTTTCCGCCGACTCCAGGGAGTCAGCGTGATTGAATTGTGCATTAAGACGGCGAAGCCTTATCAGTCGACCAGAAAGCAATCACGCGACAACACATACAACACGCCACACAAATTCTAGTTAAATACCGCCAACACGCGACCATTAGATACACTACATAAACAGACGTCCATACCTGAACAGCAACCGGCATCGGCGAAGAGGAAGCAAGACCCGGAACATCATGCACCGCAACACCAAGCAGCGAACCGGCGACCTGCGAAGAAGCAGAGGAACAAACAGAAAAGAGACGTGAGACACGCAGAAAACAAAGAAGAACAACCGCATAAGCAATAAACAACAAAAAAACACGGACTTCTCTTTATTCGAGACTGGTAACGGCGACTCAAAATGACCTCATTTCAAAGCGCGTGGTAATTAACACGGAGAGAAGCGCTGTTCCGGCGACTCCAGGAAGTCGGCGTGATTGAATGGTGCATTAAGATGGAGAAAACAATATCATTGGCTTGGCTCCCCTAGGGCGACATGCCTTGCTAGCCTGACGACCTGACGCTCCGACATTAGGGTTCATTGCCAATAGGATTCTACGGATGATGACATGAGTGGTATAGTAATTTAAGGTCTTACATTGGAACCTACCTCTTTCCTTGGCACCCTCTTCTCCTCTCCAAATGAAGACGCTACGCCGCTGATTAGTCCACCACCGAAGCTGGTGCGAAAAGAGCACACAAATCCTAGCCAGCTGTAACACCCTTGCATGCCGAACAAAAAAAAATGGAAGAAACTAAGATCGAACATCGTCCACGACAGTCATTCAGACAAAATTCTGGCCGAGTCCCGAGAGTTGGCCCGCAATGACCTTCTCCGTCTGACTACTCGTCGATCCCGCCGACTCCCTGGAGTCGGCGTGACCTACTTCACCACCACAACTATCCCCCACAAAGGCTCTACTCATCAAGACACTGAAATCCCACTTCCGCCAAAATTGGTTTGAAATGCTCCTGTATACTACCCTAACACAACCAAGTAGAAAAGTCTTCCATACCCATTTTCTCCTTCCTCTCCCCATTTACCTCCAGTCATTAAGCCGTCACCTAAACAAAACGATGCCATAAACTCAGTTTCTTGTTCACTGAGTTGCCGGAGGAACGCAGGACACGCGGACTCGAGGGAGTCGGCGGGATCGACGCGCAGTAAGACGGAGAAGGCCAGTCCCGCCGGTGATGGCCCTTGACGTAGTTACCTGCATCAAAAGAATATGGGTTAGGTTGAGACTCCAAGTGCAGAGTGTATAGTATAGGAAAGACGGTTTTCCCCACGAGGGGTGACTCGAGGGTTTAATATCGAACTCTCGGGGAATCAGTAGTGAAAGATTTATCTTCTTATCCTTCTCTTGAAAACCTACAAAACAAAGTAAATTGTTTGTGCCCTCAACCTCACCAAGTGGTTGTCAAGCACAAGGTGTGAGAATGATATCAAAATAAATGAATGCAAAACAGTAAATAAATATGCAATGATGATAAATAAATATGCAAGGATGGTGAAACAATGATGGATGATATTTTTGGGTTTTGTATTGTGAATGCAAGATGTAAAAGTGTTTTTGTATTTTCGGATTTTTAAATGGCAGAAAATGTAAAGTGGATAAAAGTTGTTGGAAAGGTGTTTCTTATGATTAAAAATGGACCGGGGTTCATGGTTTCACAAATGCACTCTCTCTTTAATAAAGTGGTAGACAATGGAACACTAGAATTGACATATGAGATTGCAACAAAAAGGTTTCATGACAAGTTACTAATTATATGGGCATCACGTCCTAACATAGAGATCTTTTGTTTATTAATCTCTCTTATACTCCACCAAGATGCGAACTAAATCATAACACCTTAGTAATTAAGATAAATCAGAGCATAGCATTAAGTTCATGACATGAAGTTAAAATAAGAACATGCTAGATCTAGTCATGGAGTAGTGGCAATGGTCACACCCACATCTCCGGTAGCAAGGTATTTTTCTTTATCCCTAGTGAGGCAACAAAGTAAGGTAAAAACCCAAGTGGATCGCGGAACTTTCTCTCACGTTCACCGCACTAGCCACCCCCGTTACTCCAACTAATGCACACGTTCCCCCTCACACGCTCTCATACACATGCTTGATCAAACAAGTAAACAAGAACGGGGTACATAATATGCATCTACTTTCATAACTGAAACAAAACTATTGCAATCTCAAACATATATTAACTCATAAAAAGATCCACCACAAAGGTATTACATAGATGACCGTAATCATGTTCAGCAGCTCATACGGTACTAATTAGTGAAGCTCAAGAGAGGAGAGATACATAAGTTACTTCCACAAACCCATAGTCCAGGGTGGACTACTCCCTCTTCATCATGGAGACGGTGGAGAAGTCGTTGGAGAAGATGGAGACCACGCCGGCAGCGCCCCGCCGGAGTTTTCCCCCTCCAATCTGCAACTCCAGGTCTCTGTTTCGTGGTTTCTGTGTTTCTGCGGCGCTCCTTTCCGAAGGCGTCGGGGACTATTTTTATAGTCGTTTTTAGGTCAAGACGGAGGCTCGGGAAAAAAGATCGACGGCAACGGAGCCACGAGGCCCAGATGGTGGGTCCCACGCGGCCAAGGAATCTGGCCGCGTGGGCCACCCTCTTCTGGCCCTCGGGCCTCCGTTTGTTCGCTTCCTTCGCTCCCACGCTTGTTCCTTCCAAAAACTGATGCTCGTAAATTTTAGGTCATTTGGACGTCGTTTGGGTCCCTGAAACATCAAAATATAGAAAATAGGGTTTTCTGCCTGTGCAGGGTTAATTCCAGAAAAATAGGGAAACAATGAAATATTCCCAAAATCAATATAAAACAATGATATAACCCTTATATGATTGAAATATAAGTAATATAATGCAAAGTTCATGTATGCATTTTACATGCATCAACATCCCCAAGCTTAACCTATACTCGTCCTCGAGTATGAAGGTGATAAAACTAACATGGACTTTGCAATTTAATACTATCAAAGGATATCAAAGATGATTACTATTGCTACATAGAGTCAAATGATTCATTCTTCAAAGGAGTAGCAATATACAAGATAGATTATGAAGTGATATCAAATATTCAATGTAAGGATGTTCAATGATAATTCACAAAGTGTAACATAGAAGAAAGTACTATGGACCAAATGTATGCATAATGAAAAGTAAAAACATCCTATAATGGTCATAGAGTATTCTTGTAAATCTGAATATAAAAGGTGGACACTTTGGAAAGATATATAATGAGTAGAGGTAAAACATGAATAAGTTTCATCTAACTTCCAAATGCTTCTACTTAAGTTAATGTTTGCAATGTGGTATTCATTGGTGTCAAGCTCTCATTACCCCTATCATAGCATCTTGAATGGTTAAAGTTTAAAGTGAAAGCAAATATGAGTAGTATGCTTGACAAAGTATGGGTTGAATGTCTCATGCCCCGTGAATACGAGTACCTACACCACGGTGTTACTCAACTTGGGACACAAAGCAAGTTCAAGTTAAGGTCATTGTAAGTAATATAATAGCGTCAACTGGGGTACCTCTTGTCAGGACATGGAACAAGCCCATGTCAAAATGACAAGACAAACAAACAAAATGAACAATCTCACACCCTTTTTATTTACTATTGGTATAGCTTTTTATTGTGGGGTGCATCACTGAAGGTTCACCATAGCATGTAAGTAAATTTCCACCATGAATGATGCATGGCTTAGATTAGCGGCCCAGGCGTCTCTCTAGCCATTTATACAAACTCATTAAACTACTAAGTTTCCACATTTATTTGGCACCATGATAAGCATCCATAAACAAAAGTACATGATATCAACTAAATATAAAGAGCACGTTGAAAGCTTGCCATGTGACAGCACATATGAGCTAACTCCCAACCAAGACTCTTGTCAAGCTCACAACTTCATAATTTTAATCACAATGGGTCATGTTTATTAAGTGCAATAAAAGTAAGGTGTGCATCAAGTTCGTGAGAGCTCTTTAACCAACTTTTCCCATAACAATCAATAACATAAGCATTTTAATTCAGAAGTATAGATAATACAAAATAACATGATAAACATACTCGGAATAGCATAAAGCTAATAGGTAGATATGGTGGACTCACTGGAAAAACTTTGGTTGAAGGTGTTGGAAAACAAGTTTTTACTTGTTGGAATTTTTGGGCTAGCAAGAGGGAGAAAGTTGACCGTCTAAATGCATGCATAAGTGTCCATAGAACTAACCAATCCATGTTAAACAAAGTAAAGTAACATTCAGCATCAAAACATGAATAAAAGATAGCTCTTGATAAAACACTTGCAAATTAATATTCATTAAAAGCATATGAATCATGCAACTATATGTATCTTTTTGAATCAACTCAAACATCCCTTTCCCAATTTTTAATAGCATCCAACTTAATTCAACCCAAATTTCCAGTAGCTCTCTCATATATAAATGATAGTGGTGGTCTCAAGACAAACAAAAATCAAACCGAAATAAAAAGCAAATAAAAGACGCTCCAAGTTTATGCGATAAAGTGCATTGATCGAAAAACAGAAGTTAGACGTGTGCAAACCGAGAGTGTGTTGGTCCAGTGGGGTTGTCTTCACATCCCCAAGCTTATGGTCTTCACCATCCTTGGATAGCTCTTGGTGCATCTCCTCTAATCCCTGTGAAAAAACTTCAAAACACCGTTTCTCCCATTTCTTTTCTGTGGGGTGACATTAGTAGTGATAGACAAAGAATTCTTGCTGCATAAAATCCTTAACAAAAATTCATATGAATGTCCAGAAAGTGTATAATGTTGTATGCCTACTTATAAACTCAATTGGATAAAAAGATTCAAGTTAAAAGTTCAAAGAATGCATCAAACAAAATGGGACAGAATCTGTCCAG
Organism: Poa pratensis; assembly: GCA_947311845.1. NCBI lineage: Eukaryota > Viridiplantae > Streptophyta > Magnoliopsida > Poales > Poaceae > Poa > Poa pratensis. Next base: position 14,823,481 of record CAMZMU010000113.1, read on the forward strand.
AAAAACAGCAGCAGCAAAACGTATTTTTCTACCCTACTTAAATATGTCGAAAAATTCTGAAAAATTCATGCTTACAGAGGATGAAAAGTTGCAACTACAGTTCAAATATCAGCTCATTCGGAGTTACAGAATAGGAATTAAAAATCATACCGTGCACAGATTCGTGCTGGAATAAAATCTCCGAATGCAAATAGCAACTTTTTCAAACCAAAATAGGTAAAACTTGGCACTTTATTAAAAATTCCAGAAACAAAACTAAAAACTAAGTCTCTTGTTACAGCAAGAGGACACAAAGAAAATCAAAAATAAAAACAACCGGGTTGCCTCCCGTAAAGCGCTTTCTTTATAGCCATGTAGCTAGGCTTCTTACTTGATATTTATTGTGGACGAAGCTCATGAGGGAGCTTGAACTTTGATGTGTCCCTCTTCCTTGGGAAGTGTTCCATGCACTTCTTGTGTGGAAACTGAAACTTCACATTCCCTTCTTTTGAATCAATGATAGCACCTGTGGTACGAAGAAAAGGTCTTCCAAGAATAATTGGACTAGAGGTTTTATTCCCCATATCCATGATTAGAAAATCAACAGGTACAAATGTCATATGCAACTCTACCATAACATCACTTACTTTTCCTAAAGCATGTTTAATGGAATCATCAGCAAGTGCAAGTTCAATAGAGCATTTTTCAAGATTCTTTAATTCAAGTACTTCATATAATTCTTTAGATAAAACAGAGACACTAGATCCTAGATCTAATATAGCATGGTGTGTCTCTTTTCCAATGGTTACTAGTACTTTGGGAATCCATATATCCCCAAGCTTAGGTGGTATCATAGCTTCTTGGTTGTACCTAGCAATCTTTTCTTTTAAAACATGATTAGCAATATAAGAACCAAAACCTGCTTGGTTAACATTGATGGAAGGATCACTTGCAAATTTTTGTAAGATAGATATTAATTCATGCAAGCTACAATTCTCTAAGTCAAGCAATGGTTCCTTGACTTCACTAAGCATTTTAACTTCCTCAACTTTTTCTCTTTCATTACCATAATAGTTTCCTTAGCAATTCTCTCTTGCTCATGAATATGTTCCCAAGATTTATTTATAACCTCTTGACAATATTTAATTGTTTCCTCATGTTTTTGAGCTATAATGGTGTTCTTTAATGAGGAAACTTCCTTAGTGAGCTGATCTACCCTTTCAAACAAAGAGTCTTGTTTTTCAAACTTAGATATAAATTCCTTATTAAGCTCCTTTTGAGTAGATATAAATGATCTAATGGTGTTTTCCAAATCACTAGAAACATTACTACTAGTGGCATATTTGTTTGGCACATATGGGGGTTTATTATAGGAATTATAATTGTTATTACCATACCCATTATTACCATAGTTCCTAATGAAGTTAACATCAACATTTTCAGGATTATTACCAACTAGTTCTTGCAAAGGCACATTTTCAATATTTTGTTTATTAATGAAAGCAAGAATAGTGTCCATTTTAGATGACAAATCATTTGTTTCTTCTATGGAGTTTACTTTCTTAGATGGATTAGGTGCTCTATCAGTATGCCATTGACTATAGTTTTGCAAAATACTTTCCAATATGTTCTTAGCTTCTACTATAGTTTTTCCCATAAAAGCCCCTCCAGCAGCGGAATCAAGAATATTTCTAGACATGTAATTTAGACCATTGTAAAAAGAGTGTAATATGGTTGATGCATGTAAAATGCATACATGAACTTTACATTTTATTACATGTTATTCCATGTTATTTGCATCATATAAGGGTTATATTCATGATTTATATTGAGTTTTGGGGATAATTAACAACTTCCCATTTTTCTGGAATTAAGCCAGCACTGTCAGAAAACCCCTTTTTCTATATTTTTACGTTTCAGGCAACCAAACGACGTCCAAATGACCTGAAACTTTACGGGGATCATTTTTTTGGAAGGAACGAAACGTAGGCGCAAAGGAAGCAAAGAAACGGAGACCAGAAGGCCGAAAGTGGTGGGCCACGCGGCCAGATTCCCTGACCACGTGGGACCCACCAAGTTGGCCCTCGGGCCTCCGCTGCTGTCGATCCTTCTTCCCGAAGCTTCGTCTGGCCTAAAAACGACTATATATAGACCCCCCCCAGGGCTTTCGCGAAAGAGAGCGCCGCCGAAACACAGAAACCACGAAACAGAGACCTGGAGCTGAAGATTGGAGGGGGGAAACTCCGGCGGGGTGCTGCCGGTGTGGTCTCCTTCCCCTCCAACAACATCTCCACCGACACCATGATGAAGAGGGAGTAGTCCACCCTGGACTATGGGTTTGTGGAAGTAACTTATGTATCTCTCTCTCTATGAGCTTCACTAATTAGTACCGTGTGAGCTGCTGAACATGATTACGGTCATCTATGTAATTCCTTTGTGGTGGGTCTTTATTATGAGTTAATACATGTTTGAGATTGCAATGGTTTTGTTTCAGTTATGAAAGTAGATGCATATTATGTACCCCGTTCTTATTTACTTGTCATGATCAAGCATGTTTATGAGAGCGTGTGAGGGGGAACGTGTGCATTAGTTGGAGTAACGGGGGGTGGCTAGTGCAGTGAACGTGACAGATAGTTCTGTGATCCACTTGGGTTTTCTACCTTACTTTGTTGCCTCACTAGGGATAAACAAAAATACCATGCTACGGAGAGTGGATGTGACCTTGGCCACTACCTCCATGACTAGATCTAGCATGTTCTTATTTTAACTTCATATCATTGAACTTATTGCTATGCTCTGATTTATCTTAATTACTAAGGTGTTATGATTTAGTTCGCATCTTGGTGGAGCATAAGAGAGAGAACAACTTATACTTGAGATCTCTGTGTTAGGACGTGCTGCCCATATTATTAATAACTTGTCAAACCATGTCTTGCCATCTTACATGTTAATTTTAGTGTTCCATTGTCTACCACGTTATCAAGAGAGAGTGCATTTGTGAAACCATGAACCCCGGTCCATTTTTAATCATAAGAAACACCTTTCCAACACTTTTATCACCACCTTTGTTTGCTGCCATTATTAAATCCGAAAATACAAAAACACTTTTACATCTTGCATTCATCATAAAAAACCCAAAATATTATTTATCATTACTACCATCATCCTTGCATATTTATTTTACCATCATTGCATATTTACTACTGTTTGCATATTTATTTTATTATCATTCTCACACCTTGTGCTTGACAACCACTTGGTGAGGTTGAGGGCACAAAACAATTTATTTTGTTGCAGGTTCTCAAGAGAAGGATAAGGAGATAACACCTGAAATACTGGTTCCCCGAGAGTTCGATATTAAACCCTCGAGTCATCACTCGTGGGGAAAACTGTCTTCCACTACTATACACTCTGCATTTGGAGTCTCAACCTAACCCATTTACTTTTCACGCAGGTAACCACACGAAGGGCCGTCAAGACCGTTTTCTGGCGCCGTTGTGGGGTAACTACGTGAAGGGCCATCAATGGTCCATTCGTTAACCCCATGTGATGGACAAGTTCTAAGCATAAGTTTTATCCTATCCCAAGCCATGGCAACATGTTCATTTTAATTTTGCCTAAACGAAAGAATATTGTTTATATTTTGCAAAATTTTAACAGGAGGATAATATTTCTTAATGAAAGCTTCTTTTAGATCATCCAAGAATTATGCTACCAGTAGGTAATGAATGCAACCACTCTTTAGCTTTTCCTCTAAGTGAGAAAGGAAATAACTTCAGTTTAAGAATATCACTTCCCACATTTTTAAACTTTTGCATGTCACATATTTCAACAAAATCATGAAGATGCATAGAGGCATCCTCCATAGCACTACCGCCAAATTGTTCCCTAGTTATCAAGTTCAACAAACTAGGACTTACTTCATAACTATCAGCTTTTATCTCAGGTGTGGCAATGGGCCTAGCAATAAATTGATCATTTGGAGTATTTGTGTAATCACACAACTTAGTTCTTTCTCCCATTTTTGCAAGTTTTTATGTGTTTTTTAATTTTTTATGCAAAACTGAAAATAAAATGACACTAAACAATGCAAACCGAAATAACAAATGCAACACAAAATGCAAAACTGAAAATAAAAATGCAAATCGAAATATAAATATGATATGCAAGACAATAACAAAACAAAATAAAATTCCTTTGAAGGTAAAGATGGATAAGATGGTGCTCACGTAGGTGCAACCTCCCCAAGCTTAGGTGTTTGCCAAGTTGGTGATGAAGTTGACTTCGTTGTGAGATACCCTTGGATAAACCTTTACAGCATGATTCCCCCGGCAACGGCGCCAGAAAACTGTCTTGTTAGCCCTTGACGTAGTTACCTGCGTTTAAAAGAATATGGGTTAGGTTGAGACTCCAAGTGCAGAGTGTATAGTATAGGAAAGACGGTTTTCCCCACGAGGGTGACTCGAGGGTTTAATATCGAACTCTCGGGGAATCAGTAGTGAAAGATTTATCTTCTTATCCTTCTCTTGAAAACCTACAAAACAAAGTAAATTGTTTGTGCCCTCAACCTCACCAAGTGGTTGTCAAGCACAAGGTGTGAGAATGATATCAAAATAAAATGAATGCAAAACAGTAAATAAATATGCAATGATAAATAAATATGCAAGGATGGTGTAAACAATGATGGATGATATTTTTGGGTTTTGTATTGTGAATGCAAGATGTAAAAGTATTTTTGTATTTTCGGATTTTTAAATGGCAGAAAATGTAAAGTGGATAAAAGTTGTTGGAAAGGTGTTTCTTATGATTAAAAATGGACTGGGGTTCATGGTTTCACAAATGCACTCTCTCTTTAATAAAGTGGTAGACAATGGAACACTAGAATTGACATATGAGATTGCAACAAAAAGGTTTCATGACAAGTTACTAATTATATGGGCATCACGTCCTAACATAGAGATCTTTTGTTTATTAATCTCTCTTATACTCCCAAGATGTGAACTAAATCATAACACCTTAGTAATTAAGATAAATCAGAGCATAGCATTAAGTTTCATGACATGAAGTTAAAATAAGAACATGCTAGATCTAGTCATGGAGTAGTGGCAATGGTCACACCCACATCTTGGTAGCAATGTATTTTTCTTTATCCCTAGTGAGGCAACAAAGTAAGGTAAAAACTCAAGTGGATCACGAAACTTTCTCTCACGTTCACCGCACTAGCCACCCCCGTTACTCTAACTAATGCACACGTTCCCCCTCACACGCTCTCATACACGTTTGATCAGAACAAGTAAACAAGAACGGGGTACATAATATGCATCTACTTTCATAACTGAAACAAAACTATTGCAATCTCAAACATATATTAACTCATATAAAGATCCACCACAAAGGTATTACATAGATGACCGTAATCATGTTCAGCAGCTCATACGGTACTAATTAGTGAAGCTCAAGAGAGGAGAGATACATAAGTTACTTCCACAAACCCATAGTCCAGGGGTGGACTACTCCCTCTTCATCATGGAGACGGTGGAGAAGTCGTTGGAGAAGATGGAGACCACGCCGGCAGCGCCCCGCCGGAGTTTTCCCCCTTCAATCTGCAACTCCAGGTCTCTGTTTCGTGGTTTCTGTGTTTCTGCGGCGCTCCTTTCCGAAGGGCATCGGGGACTATTTTTATAGTCGTTTTTAGGTCAAGACGGAGGCTCGGGAAAAAAGATCGACGGCAACGGAGCCACGAGGCCCCAGATGGTGGGTCCCACGCGGCCAAGGAATCTGGCCGTGTGGGCCCTCTTCTGGCCCTCGGGCCTCCGTTTGTTCGGTTCCTTCGCTCCCACGCTTCGTTCCTTCCAAAAACTGATCCCCGTAAATTATTAGGTCATTTGGACGTCGTTTGGGTCCCTGAAACATCGAAATATAGAAAATAGGGTTTTCTGCCTGTGCAGGGTTAATTCCAGAAAAATAGGGAAACAATGAAATATTCCCAAAATCAATATAAAACAATGATATGACCCTTATATGATGCAAATATGATTGAAATATAAGTAATATAATGCAAAGTTCATGTATGCATTTTACATGCATCAGCCGGCTCCTGGATCTTATTATGGTTAATGGTAATTATGTCCCTGTTGATTTTATTGTCATGGATATTGAATGCAAACTTTTCTTGTCCTACCGTGTTGGAAGACCTTTTCTTAGAATATTAAATTTCATTTTCCACTTAAGAAAGGGAATGAACATTTCCATAGGAAGAGAATGAGGTCATCTTTTAGGTCATTTGTTAAGTCAAGTGATGATTTTTCGTACCTCATGTGTCAAGAAGGTTCCGTATCTTATACATAATTTTAATAATTAGCGGGTAGAAATTATAATGTCCAAAAAAGGTTCACCTAATCCAACTCACTGACCACCATAAGATATCCAAAGCTACAAAAGCTCAAAAACTATCTGAACTACTAAAACCTCAGTCATCCTCGTCCTTGACCTCGACCACATCCTCGATCTCTCCTCGAACTTGTTCGGTCGGACGACATTTTCACTAACCTTCTGAACTGTCAACTTGATGTACTGCTCCTTGACCTGTACCTTGATGAGGAGGAGTGAACCAAAGCGAATATTCGCGAGGTTGCAAAATATGTTACAGTTGTGATAAAACTCGAGTCTTTCGGCTGTTCTTCTATATGTTCCAACAATTTTGATTATGCCAGTCGCACATAGATAAGAATTCCCTTCCAATGGCACCTTATACCCATCTACTGCTTTAATAGGGACATCATGACAAAATAACATTAACATCAGATGAGAAAAGCGTGAACGATGTCATTTAGAAAAAATATCCGAAATGGGAAATAAATAATATGATTTACCAGCCCCTGAAAATCTACATCATCCATCATATGTACGTAGAACTGAGTAATCTCAAAGAACACATCAGGATCTATTGCCTCCATGTACATAGCGGATGACACCGCGTTCATTTCTAAAGGCTTGATCTCTAGTGGAGACTCAAATATAGCTTTCTCCAAGTACGGCTTGCACTTGTCTTCAATCTCATAAACACGCTGACAAAAAGAGCAAGGAATTAAGTCTGAACAAAACTAAATTACTCGAACATGTGTAAGAAATATACACAAACTATAAAATACATGGGTAATGATCAAAAGGTTTAATATGATTATCTGCGTCCCTCACTTCAACATGAAACAAACGACTGCTGCAGAATACGTGAATTTGACAATATCACCTACTTCGATGAGATAGGCTTCACACAAACCAACCCACTGCGGTCCTAACAAATGCAACCATCCCGGATGAAAAAGAATTTGCAGGTTTATGTAGTATATGACTCCACTCCCACACTTAGCAACCATCCAATTACCATGCGGGCCAACGGTCATGCTCTCTACCAAACGATCTTTAAAAGAACAGGGCACCGTCTACATCCAAATACAAGTAAAAGCGAACAAAATAAGAACACACACATATATACATGTGTATGTGTGGGAATTTTAAGTACCATATAACACAAAACGCCATTCGATTTGAAAAACAATACTTACGACTGGATCACCACATTCAAAGTCTGAAGACATCTTGACTCTAAAAGACATTGAACGCCGATCGATTCTTCCACACACCGACACATCTTGAAAACACGCAAAACATTCTTTGGGAAAATCCATAACCACTTCCTATATTTTTAAATCCAAGAAAAAAAGGGTATTATAATCACGTTTATTCGGTTATAAAAGGAATAACAAACAAATGTTCGATCGTGGATGAAACATCTAGAATATAGCACTGACCTTTTAAACAGGGTAATAGATCGTGATTGGACTCGCCGTCGACCACAAAGCACTCCAACTTCAGTCGATGCGCTCACGGGTCGGCCAAAAATAAAATCGAATTCACTCGCGGCAGCGGTGATGGAACTCCTCTTTGCTCTACACTTGTGTTTTTTGGGGTTTTTTCTATTGGGGATTCTCTAGGCGGAGTAGGGGAGGGAAAGAGCCGGTGAGTCAGCACCAAAGAAACAGCGGCGGTGCAGCTGCCGGCAAAACAATTATACTTTACAAAGCGTGGGCATCGTTTCGTGTCTGACAAGTGGTAGAGGAATTAGGTGCGTAAAGTGTTTACTCTCCACAGAACAGGGAAAAAATTGATCACTGGTTATGCCGACACCAGGGAGCCGGAGTGACCGTACGGTGCCTTAATATGGACAAGTCAGTATCGACATGGCATGCCGAATTAGGGAGTCGGCATGATATGACAATGCATTTAGACGAAGATGATTCGAATGGACACTCGAGAGTGTCGGACACGAGAACAGTGCAACGTACGACGAAGACACGAAATACCAATCGCACCCCGATCTACTGTAGAAAATAACGTGTTCCTTGGTTGAGGAGCCTTAAAGGTCACCCCTGTCGACGTTGATCTATTATGAAAATACGCAAGGAACGTGTTCCTTAGTTGAGAAGCGCAACCAGAAAACTCAGCACAGAAATGACGGATAATCCCGAGTAAACAACGACCTGCAAAAAAAAAGGCAAAAGAGGTCACAAAATAATTATGAAGAGCACAAGAACCAATCAGCAAGAACATAAAACGAAATAGCAAGTGCCTATCGGAAAAAATCAAAATCGTCTGGAAACATCAAGAAAAAGAGATGGAAATACGAAAAAACTCACGGCTAGTTTCGCTCTACAAAAAAATGCATTTACGTACAGTAGTCCATGTAAGACATAATCATGGATT